>ML382800.1:48719-64078 GCA_005239525.1 Nicotiana knightiana | reverse complement strand
TAATGTGATGTTTTTGGGTCTATTTATATGTGTAGAATGAACCCTAAACGTCTCAAAGACTTCTATTCTAACTTGGAAACACTTAAAACCCGTCAAAACTCGGTTTTTCACTGTCCCGGGGCCCAGGCGTTTCAGCCCTAAAGCCTGGGTAAAGCCAGGCAGGGCCAGGCGTTACAGCCCTAAGGCCTGGGTAACGCCTGGACCCCCCAGGCGTTATGGGTCTAACGCCTGGGTAACGCCAGGCTACCCCAGGCTGTTTGGCTTGGTGCCCGGCTATCGTCCGGGTGTCCCCTCTCGCGTATTCTTCGACGTATTTGCATCCGTTTAGCCCCGTTTCCATTTCCAATTCACCTACACATAAAACAAACCTTATTAGGCACATATGACGTGTATTTTATCATTAAAGCTCATAAAATGCAAGGGATATAATGCTTAAAATCACGAATTCTAGCCACTCATCAACTTGGCCCGGAGATAGTTGGTGGAGCCGTGGTGGAGATTGGTGGTGCGGTGAAAATGTTGGAAGACACACCAGAAAACAAAGCCTGGGGGGCGAACCTCAGAAGGCCTTCCAGCAAAGTGAGCCGACATAGTTGGATATCCAAATGGCGTGGCTGGGTAACTTATGGGTATGTAGGACGTCCCGCCTACCCTGGGGATTATCTTACTCGGGATGGTACTGGGTGGTTCCCTACCATTGGACCATGCGTCCCAAATTTCCAGCATGCGGCAACGCAGAGTTCTGTTCTCTTCAGCTGTTGCTGACTCAGATGTTGGGATGGCTGGATTTAGGTCTTTCACGGGAGAGTTGACGACTGGCTAGTGACTTTCAGATGTCATTTCTATGCTCCCTTTTGATCTAGTGAAGTAAGGATGGGAAGCCAGGTTACCGCAAAACCAACCACCTAAAGAAAAGCAAATTAAACGCTTTTCTATATGTTTTTTGCAACAAATGTGTATTTCATCCCAGCTTTATTTTCGGTTTTTCCCTTTTTATCATTCTTACCCTTCTTCTGTTATTGTTTCCGCTCTTTTATTCCTCGCTCGGTTTCTTTTCTTATGGTTATGATCGAATCCTATGTGGATTGCCTACGTATCACGGTGCCACGTCAATTAGATCATCACGTAGTTCATACTAGCAAAACCAAAGGACAGAAATACATATTTCTTCTAAAAGTTTCATTCTAAAATTTTCATTCATAAAATAAAACACTTCTGATTACAGAAAACTTGTAGCCCACTTTTGGATTTTCAAAATGTGCAAAACAGACTCGACACATATTTTCTAAGAATATAAAAACTACTGTGGACTTAGACATGACTACAACTAGAAAAATGAAATACAGACTGAAAAACATCAAAAATACATTAGTGCTTCTGTTGCTCCAGGGGCTGGTGGGGCATCATTCGGCCTTGCCACGGGCCTGCGTGCTATGTCTTGCCGGAGGCGGTAAAGGTCGTCCATTATTTTCTGGACGAAGATCAAAACCGCTGAGAAGAAAGTGGTCCGAGTCATATCTTTGCATTCCTGGCATCTGGCGATGATGTAGTCAACTATCTCTTGGACCCTTCGCCTGATGATACCCTTTTCCTGAATTAGGCGCCCGATTTGCTGGGATCTTGCCTCTAAAGTCTGGACGTCTTTGTGACTCTGCTCTTGACATTGTTGCAACTCTTTTTCTAACTGAGCCATCATGGCATAGAACTGTTCCCTCTCATTCTTAAATCTTTTTGCCTGTTTGGCCATTTCTTTCTCGAGGACGGCCAATTCTTCCTTCAAGCCTATGACTTCCTGGTCATTTCCATAGCTGCACACTTTATGCCTCAGGCTGTTGATAAGCCTTTCATCAGTTCTGCTTCTGTCCGGGTTCTCAACAGTTGTTTTTAATTCTTGTATCTAGGCCCGGAGAACTTCATTTTCTTGGGCTAATCTATCTTCTCCCCTTCAATTGTGGCAAAATGTAGAACGTTTTCAAATTTGATTTCCCTGACCTGGGCCCTGCAACTTGCTTATGGTGGCTCGGTAGCTGTTTTCTTTTTCTAACCAAGCCCAATGCTCTTGTGTTTTCTCGGTGAATCGTTGCACGTGGGGCCTCTTTGCAGGTCGCTCTTGCTCTTGATGCTCCCTGCCTCTTATGCCATACCAAATGGTGTAGGCGGGTTCCACTTCCCCTTTAGATAAATTTCTCACCCGAGTTTGAGGTTCTAAAAACCTATACTCGTTCCAGATTTGACGGACCCTGCCTTCAGGAAATGCAGCTCTCGGGCATAGCTCAATGGATTGTTGGCTTAAATCCTCATCATGGGGAACACCCTGTTGTCTCCCCAGCTGGCGTAAGACCCAGTGTGGGGCATACAACTGAATGCTTTGCAGGCCCATTAACAGGAGATAGCAAATCTCAGCAGGCAGGTGGATAACCTCGTTGACAGGGAGCCACCCGAACGTCCACTCGTTTTGGTTGGCAGTCAGTGAACTTAAGTATGAGTGCCAGGCTTCCGTGCCCTCAAGAAATTTGTGGCCCTTTACCCGAGTACCATGTTCCTCGATGCAATTCAAACCGGTTAAGTTGTAGTTCATGTAGCCTGGGCTGTGACAGAGGTGCTCGATCAGCCAGATTTGCAGAAGCAGGTTGCACCCCTCACAGAACTTTCCCCCATATTGGCAAACTGTCAGAGCACGGTAAATCTCGGCTAAGACCATCGGTATAAGTGTGCCATTGGATTTTTTCATTATGAAATCTGCCATTCCCACAAGCCTGATATCTATGCATCCGTCACTTCTTGGGAAAATCAAGGTGCCCAAGAATGATACCACAAAAGCTAGCCCTCGGCGGGCTTCCCATTTAGCCTGATCTTTGTGAGTTAGACCAGTGTTGTCAGCCTCATAACCCTGGGGATCTTCATAATGTCTGTAAAGAAAATAGAAAGTGCATAAACCTTCGGACAGGTGTGGGTCTTGGACGTCCCGACTAATGTTCAACAGATCCAAAAACTTATGTGGAGTCACCGCGATGGGTGCCACTGGGTACCGAATTCTAAGATTGTCATTGAGACCAGCATACCCCGCTATTTCCTCTATCGGGGGTGTCAATTCAAAGTCTGAAAAGTGGAATACGTTGTGGGCGGGATCCCAAAACGGTACTAGAGCCTCGACGATGTCCAACCTCGGCTTGATTTTTAGAAGACCGGTAAGTCCCCCTAAAGCTTTCATAACAGAATTTCTACTAGCTTCCCCTAAGTTGCTCCACCACATATGGAGTCCTAGAGGGATTTCCTCGACTGCCCTGAAGGGAATGTTTTCAACTATATTCATCCTGCACATCCGTTTTTCGATTAAAACCAAAAAAAAAATTGAAAAGTGTTATTTTTGCAAAGGGTTTTGTAATAACGAAAAATGGACCATCTTTGCGAGTACGGCCCTTCAATACTTCGGGAAGGAAGTTTTTTGAGGCTGTGTTTGCAAATTGGATGGAAATTTAAAAACAAACCACAGGCGGCCACTATTGCAAAAACGGCCTTCCAGTGCACCACTTGGGAAATCCGGCTATAATGGCGTCACCTAATTTTATTTAGGGCTATATATTTTTATTTTAAAAAGTAGAGTTGGACCCGATGAGGGTTGCCTACGTATCCCACACCCGTGAGAATCAAACAATGCATAGTTCGGAAAAATCCTGAAATATACACCCACTCATTTTGTTTTGGAATATTATTTTTCAGAAATTTTGGCAGACTTTTNTGCTGGTCAATACACAAGCTGAAACAAATAAATGTATACGTAGCAGGTAAGATGCATTAGGATAGTCTTTTAATTTTGGGTACACCTGTCCTAGACGGACCCAACCCCTGTGTTGAGTCCCTTAAGTCAAATGCACGTGATGCAAATAAGCATTCCTACTAGGGATCTAGCATGAGGTTTTGTTATTCTAGGTTAAACCTGGGGTATGTTCTAGACAAGGCTTACCCGAGCGGACAGTTCGATCGGGGCAACGTACCGGGAATACAGAAGCTTCACCGGCTTTGCAACTTGTCCGTACCTCGTTCTAAAATTTGGATATGACTCTAACAGAAAATAAGTCACACGAAGTGCACACTTCCCAGATGATTTAGAAGACTCAGAGGGGGTTTCGGCACAGTTTATATACAGTTCACATAATATCAAAGCGGTAAAGAGCGGCATTTAGCACATTAGGCTCAAACACATAAAAAATCAGACAATCATGAAAGCCAAATATAACAACTATTCTAAGCTCGAATTCTGAACCCTGAAAGAGATTCTAGGTTCTACATATCCCCAGCAGAGTCGCCAGAGCTGTCACACCTCCTTTTTCCACCCCCAGGATAATGAAGAGGTAATAAGGGAGTTTTTTCCAATTAAAGTGACATTATTCGGTTTTGGGATTATTTATTTAAATTCAGAGTCGCCACCCGGATTTTTGACGATGCTCTGGAACACCGTTTTGTTTTAAAATCCCAAACCGAGGAAATTTTGACTATGTTTTAATTTGTCTGCGACCAGAAATCCGAGTAAGGAATTCTGTTAACCCGGGAGAAGGTGTTAGGCACTCCCGAATTCCGTGGTTATAGCACGGTTGCTTAACTCTTGATATTTGGCTTAATTAAACTGATTATTTACATATTTTAGCCTATTGTGCATTTAGCCTTTTTTTTAAACTTTAACCACTTTTAATATTTATGGATTATTCTTGAATAAGTCACGATGTCGTGCACCTATTTGTTTTTTGGACATATTATAACTACGCCACATGAAATGCACCCGTAATCACAACATGTGATTTTTATTAGTTTGAAGTTGAAGACTTGGACATGAGTTTTCGCACCCGAGTGTAGATTACGTAGTCAAGACTATGGTCATGATGATTTTATAATGCCTATTTGAGGCGATGTTTGATTATTCCTTATGTTTTCTATTTGAAGGAGTATTTTTGGTTTTAAGGTTGACTAAGACGTTTATGGATTTATCTTAGACAAGTCACGATGGCGTGCACTTGTTGTTTTTGAACACATGTCAAACACGTCACATGAAATACACATGTGATTGTTATGTGGGTTTTTATTTAGTTGTTTGGAGTTGAGGGTCGAGGGCATGAGTTGCCACTCCCGAGTGTAGGTTATGGTAATTTGAGGTAATATTTGATTTTATAAAATTTCAAACTAAAAGGTATTTTCAACCTAAAGGACATGTAAGAGATTTGGTTTGAACCTAAATTCACTTAGTCTAAAGGATAAGATGTTAGGGCCATGGCCATTTTTAGCCCAAGTTATTTAGCCATTTCGGCCAATCCTAGTTTTAGGCTATTTTTGTAAGAAGAGGAAAGCTATGTTACGCAACTAAGCATGCTAACAAGGATGGGTCTAAAATTACTGATTTACAAATCACACATTCAAAAACAAATCAAATAAAGCACATAGAACACTAATTGAAATAGTTTTATCAACTTCAAATGACCTAAACTCATACTTTTTGATATACACATTGAGTTCTACATATTGTTGTGAATTCTGGACTCTGAGGAACACGAGATGAATCTGATGAGAAAATACTTTGAATGGTAAATTCATATTTATATATATACTTCAAAATTCCTTTGATCTAAAAGTAGTCATTTTCCGGATTTCAATAAGTATTTACGGGATCATTTGGGCAGGTTAATTTGAACGCAAATTGTAAGAAAAGATTTAGAAAGGATGATTTTGAATTTTTCAATCAAATCTGAATAATTAAATGATTAACGTATGAAACTTTGTATTTAAATTTGAGAATAAACAACCTTGAGGCTAAGGGCTTTTCGCATTTTTTCAAGCCCAATGGATTGTGCTCAAGCTTTTTCAAGCCCTGACGGGATATTATCAATGGCTTGGCCCATTTAAACTGTCCAGAATAGCCATGTTTGAGTCCAGTGTACTCAAAACAGATCTGGAGCTAATTATACACATGTTTTCAAAATTATAGGAACACATACATACTGAAAGAAATGGTTGCTAATATAAATAAATATAATGTCCAGTCTTATATTACAACAGTTCTGAAAATAAATTACAGATGAATTGCAGCTTGACTACTAATATCAAGACATATTTTCCAGAAGAAAGAAAACTAAAATGAAGATTTTGACTAATTTGTCTGACTTGAATTCCCTTAAGGCCCTACATTTGAGCCCTCCTTTGTAATCTGTAGAACACCCTAACTAATTAAGTGTTATGCATCCATCAGAACCTAACATACCATGAGAAGGTCAATTCTAATCCTGATAGTGCTTATGTTTAACTGTTCTAAAGGCAGAATCATTCATGTATAAACATCAGGGATATAGAATTAATCACAAAAGCCTCTAAAAGATAATTTTGTTGTTATAATCACACATGTATGGACAACCAGGTTTTAATAAGAAATTACAGATTAAGCAGGAAGAAAGGAAACATGTTTATGTATTTTTTCTTAGATTGAATCTGACTATGAATGAGAGTCTAATTCAAACCCAGAGATACAAACTTGCTTGACATTTCTAACAACCATACCAATACTTCAAACAACATTCATTTCAACACTTTGACTATTCTTGGCTTTTTAGAGAATGAATCAGACCATACAAGGGTTCATATTCTTTACTCTGCAGCCCTTCTTGACTACATGATGTATACCCTTTAAAGGGTGAATTTCAGCCATCTACACTACTATTTTTTGCACTATTATGGGGTGAATTTGACCATTGGAAGGTCAAATTCATCTACCCTAGTGCAATGTTTCTTTCTAACATGCTAAACACATATGAAATTACCACCTAGCTATCAAAAGTTAAGCTTACTAACAGAAATTCAGCACATAACCAAGCAGATTCCAAGAGTTGCATGCATACACTCAGATAATGATAATCTTACTTCAGTTTCTACATTAAGAAAGGGGGAGAATAAGATTCAAATTCACATATTCTTGAAGAAAACACAACATGAACCAACAAGTTTAAAACAATGTCTGAATTCAATAAGTTTTTATAAAGTTCACTGTTACATACCTTTAAAGAGAAAGAAAAACCAGAAAGAGACTTGACCAAATAAAGGTCAAGTATGAACAGCAAGCAGAAAAAAAAAGAAAAGAAATCAGCAACAGTAATAGCAACAGAAAACTAGAGTGAACCAGTACTCAGCAATAACCAAACCCAGGAATCTTGAGTGAAAATATTAAGGACTCCCAGCAATCAGACTCTAAAACAGAAAAAAAAACCCAAAGGATTTGAGAATCAATTCCTTTAAAAGAAATCAATTTTTTTTTTCTGATAATGACTTTTTCTTTTTGAATGAGAAGTATTATGTATTTCAACGTCTCAGAGAGTGTAAAAAAAATCTTTCCCCTATCTCTAAAAAGAGGGTCTATTTATAGGATATTTGGAAATGGGATATTCTTTTGAATATTCCCTATCCAAAGCTGAAAAAACAGCACTCAATAGTACATAGAGCAGCTATCAACCCTATCTTTGGGACAGCTGCCCATGTTCTAGAACTTTCCTCTTTTAGAAAATACCATTTTAACCTTAAGAGCCTGATTTCCTAAAGTACATTACCTGTTGTAACCCTTGGAGTCCCTGAATTTATCATTGGGTAATCCGGGTTACTCTATTGGGTTATTCTTTAACTCTAATTAACTAACAATAGTTATGTCCCTTAGGTGACTTCTAGTTGTTCTTTAACCAAGGTTAGGTTAACTAATTAAAGGTTAATTGATTAAATGTCTAAAGATAGTTTTCATACTAATTATCTATGTTTAAGTTAATTAAATAAAGTAGGCCAATCAATTTGATTCCTTAATTTAAGCTAACTGACTTAGTTAAGTTAATTCAATTTGATTACCTAAAATCAGAGGCTTAACCAATTATTAAGCTTAGTTTTAAATCAATTAATTAATCAGTTTAATTGGACTTAATTAAGGTTAGTCAAGTTAGTTTTCTTAACATAGGTTGAATGATTTGTTTTAGTTATTCAAACCTAAACTAATTATCTTAAACAAAAAAAAGGAAAATTTTCCCAGTTAATTACTCCAGAGGCTACCTAAGTTAGTTTTTTAGGTTGAAGGAGTTGAAATTATTTAAATGTGAGACTACGTGAATCATTTATTTTTTAGACTTAGTCAACTGCTTATCTTAACTGCCAGTTCAAGTTTAAACAGTTACTTAGGCTCTTAGAGTTAGTCTTTTAATTAAACTATTAGTTATCTTAGGTTTAATTTCATCATTAGGTGCTAATTCTAGTTTAATAGCTTGTGGATTAATTTAGTCCCTTAGACTTAGGTTAATTGGTTTACCTCAATTAACTAAACCTAATTGTCTTTGACTAAAATAAGAGACTTAATTAACTATTAAACATAAGTATTTTCCCAGAAATTTGGTCACCTAGACCGATTCATGACCATTCACTGGTTCAAAATCGAGTACTAGCCTAATTTAACAAACTCAAGTAAACCGCTAATCAAATCAACATAGATAATCATGCCTAAGGAAAATAGTGAATCCTAACAACTACATGCTTATTAGCATGAACAAAACAATCAACTAATCTAATCAAACGAGGCAGGGGATCATAGAAACAATGCACACAATGGTAAATCAAACTATGCCGATAAACATGATTGTTAAGAAACCCTATTACCAATTAACGGGAAGAGTTAACCAAAACAGGCTTGTCACAGAGTTTAACTCATCAAGGAAACAAACATGAACAATGAAAGAACAATGAAAGACAGAACAAAGTCTAGACCTAACAGTAACAAGACCAATAATTATCAAAGATGAAATATTCATGGTCTTGGCTTAAAAAAAACAAACAGGGACTGAATAATGAGAAAAAAGAAAAGGCTAACCTAAACAAAAACAAAGAACAAAAGTGACCAAACAATCCATATCTACCTGATTCTTCGTAGTAATATGATAGAAACAGATAAAAAGAAAAGGGAATACCCGTTTAAAAGGGATTTGGCCGGAAATATTAAAGTCGCCGGACTTGGCCGGATCCCGGCGGGGTTAGGAAATGATCCAAAGCCACATGAATCAATAGCTCTCATCAAGAACTATTGACTCATGTAGCTTTGAGCCATTAGTTGTCTTCGGATCAACGAGCATGTGAAAATTAGGATTTTTCCATTTTTCAGATTTGAGATTAAAGAAATTTGAGTGAGTTTTTGGTGAAATAGATGGTAGGAGATGATTGAGAAGGGGGAGGAGATGGTCTGATGAAGGTTTGGGGTCGATTGGTGGAGGTCCTGTGGTCGGAAGGCGGCAGAATCCTATGGCGGCTAGGGTTTGGGTTAGCCAGAAAAGAGAGACGGAGGGGGTAGAGGGTGACTAGGGTTTGGTGGGGGTTGGACTTTGATGGAAATGAGAGGGTGGTGAGTGTTTGGACATATATATAGTTTCAAGGGTGTGGAGTTCAGGACCGTTGGATCAAGATGATCCAACGGCTGGGAGTTTGATGGGGCAAAACATGGTCGTTTGGTTGTCACGGGGGACAGGCCGGGTAAGGGGTTTGGGCTGGGTGTGTTTGTGTGTAGAGAAGGGATTTGGGCCTGGGTAATTTTGGCCCAGGTCCGATTTTAATCCCCTTTTAAGCTAATCTAAACTAATTAATTAATTTGAATTAAATCAAAGCTCAATAAAAAATGTAGAAATTAATTCTAACTTAGTCTTTGTCTAATTATTAATTAATTAAGAGTAATACCATTTAATTTAACACTCATGTCATTTAAGGAGTAAATTTCACAATTTTTTAAAAAAGTGAATAAATTAATCATTGCATCGACATTGTGTAAAATAATCAACATTTTTGTTGTTATTTGTCTCAATCAATTAAAAATAATATATTAATTAGCTCTAACTCTAGTTTAAATTTTAATCAATGAGTAAATTAAAGGTCAAATTTCTAGTTAACGTTTGTAATTATTTGAAGAATAATTTTCCGTAATTTTCGTATAAAAATTATTGAAGTTATGTACCGAATCATGCATCTTTAATTCATTTATGAATTTTAAAAGACAAATTATGATTTATAAAATACAAATAATTCGCACACAGACTTTTGAAATTCAATAAAGGTTTTTAACACTAATTAATTTATTGAATTTTGTAGGAATATATAGTAGGTTAAAAATTACATGCTAACAATGATGAATAAATTAATGGTTGACCAGAAGGCCCAAGCCGCATCAATGAGAAATCTGGAACGCCAAATGGGACAACTTGCCAGTGCCCAAAATACTCGACTAGTTAGAGCTCTTCCTAGTGATACTGAGCCTAATCCTAAAGCTCAAGTCAATGTGGTTACCTTGAGAAATTGAAGAGTATTAGAAGAAGTTCCAATGAAAAAGAAGTATACAACTTTTCCTTAAGGAGAATTAGTTCCCAAGGAAGTTGAGGAGAATGAAAAAGAGAACAAAGGATTAGAGCCAGTAATTGTGACAAGGCCACCACCTCCGTTTACACAAAGACTGCAGGAAGTGCCTAAGTATGCAATGTATCTCAGAGATATTGTGGCAAACAAGCAATAATATACAGAGTTTGAAACAGTTGCACTTACTGAAGAGTGCAGTGCTAGAGTTCGGAGTAAACTTCCTCCTAACTTGAAGGGTCCTGGGAGTTTCACCATTCCTTTGTCTCTAGGAAAGAAATAAGTTGGTAGGGCCCTGTGTGATTTAGGGGCTAGTATAAATTTGATGCCATCCTTTTTGTTCAAGCAACTCGAATTGGAATGCTTAGACCTACTACAATCACTTTACAGTTAGCAGATAGGTCACTAGTTATGCCAAAAGGAATTATTGAGGATGTGTTAGTTCGAGTGGGAAAGTTTATTCTTTCTATTGAGTTTATTGTTCTTGATTACGAGGAAGATGAGGAAGTGCCCATTATTTTGGGGCAGCCATTCTTAGCTATTGGTGGAGTGATTATTGATGCGAGGAAAGGGAAGTTGAAGATGAGATTTGATGATGAGGAAGTCACCTTTAATGTGTACAAGAAACTTAAGCTCCCTAAGCATTATATGGACTTGTGCATGATTACTCTGGTACAATTGAAGGGGATAGGGCAAAGTCCTTATGTGAATTGTAGTGATCCAGATGGGACAAGTGAGTTAGAGGAGGTGGTGTTGCAAGATGAGTGTGTAAAGATGATTGAGAAAAGAGCCATCGATAAAAGAGGACACCTTCTGAGAGCGTTCAAAAAGGCTATACCTCATGGGAGAAAGAAGAAGAGAAATCTCCCAGCCTTAGCAGAGTAGCAGAGTCGTGCCATGACTATAAACAAGGCGTTTGTTGGGAGGCAACCCAGCCTGTATTTTTTCTAGTGTCAAGTTTTGTGTTGTTTTTATTTTGCAGAATAGGGGAAGTCTGAGTACCCAAAGATGAAGCTGAGGAGCATGTTTGAGCTTACCTGTGGGTTCGTCCAAACTCTAAAGATATAGGATCATGTCCGAGCTAGGCCCAAGAGAGCCTCAGGGAGTATTTCTCACCCTTGTTTTAATATTTTTTTTCTATGATCATGCATCGAGGACTATGCATAATATAAGTGTGGAGTGGGGAAACTACTTTCTAAAGTTTAATTGTATAAACTGTTTTTTATAAGTTTTTCTTTTAGAACTCATAGTAGACATAATCTAGGTTTTAAAAAATAAATGAAAATTGAAAAAACAAAAGCATCAGAAAAAGCTCGGACTTTTCCCGACAATGGATCTTTTATACAATTTTCTTGAGGGATAAAGTCCGATTAAAAACACAAAAAAAAAATTAGGATACCTAGGTAGTATCCCTTGGTTTTTCTTTAGGCGTCATTCTTTTCCAAGGGTGTATCTCGAACCAAGTAATTTAATTTTTTTTTAGAAGTAGTTAGGAAGAAAATGAGTTTCTCTGAGAAACCTAGTGACATGTTTGGTGCTGGCACATTAAGCTATGAAATATATTCTATCTTCCCGAATATTTGGTTTGAATTGTGACGTCTAAGTAAAGTAAATAGCCTATTTTGTGACGTTTTTTCTCAGTTGTTTGACTTGTATGTCACATATTTAATTATTGCTTAAATTTCTCACTTATGTGTGCTTGATTGACTTGAGAGTTGAACAAAACCGTCTTGATTGAGTCATGTGCAATGTTTGTGTGAGGATTTATGATCTTCTGTGCTATCTTGTGTAGTCTAGAACTTGCCCCGTGTGTTAATCGAAGCGAAATCATTAAGTTGGGCTAGTCTAGGAGATGACGTTGGTGTATACGGCCAAAATCAGAGGAGTTCGATTTCGAAGTCTTTGTTATGCCCAGCCCGAGCTTTAAAGGTCTCAAAGAAAAGTTTGAAGTCCAGTCTTAGAATACATACCTCGAGAGAGCATATCGAAAGCCCGTCACGACGTACCTCGAGGCAGGGAAAAATTGATGACAGTCAAGAAAAAGTGGGAATTTCCCAAGGACACGTTGTTGGGGCTGATGAGGCCTGCAAAGGATAGTACAAATCCGTACTAGGCTGTTATACAGCTGTACTAATAGTATTCTTTGTCATAATTAGACATGTACCATATTAGGGTTTTTTCGTCCTATATAAAAGGGACTCTAATAATTTATAAGGGGATGAAAATTGACTATTATAGAATATTCTACTATACTTTCCTCGTTGTTGCGCTCAAGTTTATTCTTCCACTTTATTGTTCTAAATTATTGATCATACTTTATTGTCAATAAGCTAGCCTTGAGGCCCTGAAATCACCAAGTTCCAGGCCCTCGTTCCTTTAGCAACATTGGTTTGGCTATCACATTCTCCTTATTTATACTTATCATTTCTTTATTATTTACTAGTATTGAAATACATCGCATATTTTTAGAACCAGAAAATCAAGTATACCTGTTGAAACCATTTTCGAGGTAAATAGTTTGGCGCCCACCATGGGGCTAAAGATAATAGTGATTATTTTGGTGCTAGTTTTCTGATAACACAAGTTATTCTTCACATTTTTTCTTGTCCAAAGATTCATTGATTTCAGGTTAAAATATGTCTAACTCGGAAAACGCACCTATAAACGACGGCCTTGGTTTCCATGGAGAAAACAATGCAACGGCTCCAAGGGTCGGCGTGCCACCGCACCTTGGGGTAGCACCAACACCAAATCCTGTCGACGTAGGTTCACATATTTCTTTGCACATCGATTTGGATACTGATATTGAAGGAAGTGTACGGGAGGGGACCAACCTTGACACACAAGGGACACAGGATCGAGAAGAAAGAGAAGTTAGTCTGCAAGTTATATTTGAAATGTTGCAAGCACAACAAATTGTTATACCTCAATTGCAGAGTCAGTAAAAGACTCCGAGCACATCAAGACCAGAAATAGCTCCCCGAGTTTAGCCAGCACCAGAAACGAGCAATAATGGATCAGGAACTGACCCTACCATCATGATGATGCTTGAGAAACTCACTAAAAAGGTCGAGTCGGGAGAAAAGAAGATTGAGGATAACTACAAGAAAGTAGAAACCTACAACTCGAGAGTCGACCAAATCCCGGGAGCACCCCCAATTTTAAAGGGAGTGGATTCGAGAAAGTTTGTGCAGAATCCATTTCCACCAAGTGCGGCTCCGAAGTCCATTATGAAGAAGTTCAGGATGCCCGACATCCCAAAATACAACGGGACCACAGATCCCAATGAGCATATTACCACATATACTTGTTGTATAAAAGGAAATGATTTATAGGACGACGAGATCGAGTCTGTCCTGTAGAAGAAATTTGGAGAAACCTTATCCAAGGGGGCCATGATGTGGTATCATAACTTACCCCCGAATTCGATAGATTCGTTTGCCATGTTGGCAGACTCATTTGTAAAGGCACATGTTGGTGCCATAAAATTTGCTACAAGGAAGTCTGATGTGTTCAAAATCAAACAACGAGAGAACGAGATGCTTAGGGAGTTCTTATCCCGTTTCCAGATGGAGTGAATGGAATTACCACCGGTCTCCGATGACTGGGCCGTGCAAGCCTTCACTCAGGGCTTGAATGAACAAAGCTCGATAGCTTCGAAGAAGCTGAAGCGAAATTTGATTGAGTATCCTGCCTTAACTTGGGCAGATGTGCACAACAGGAATCAATCAAAAATTAGGGTCGAGGACGACCAATTAGGAGCCCCCTCGGGCTCAGTATATCCAAGCAGGATATTAGCAAAAGAATCAAGGAACACAGAAAGGGAGCCAAGACCGAACAAGGAAAGATATCAACCCTATATCGGAAGACTGAAGAAACGCTTCGAGGCGTAACATGCCTCAAAATGATCGAGGGGCAGATCAAGGCCAAAGTTCCCGGGGACTCATGAGAAAAACCTGGTTCGACAGGCATACGGGGCCGTTGGAGGCACCCCGATTGTCAGAGTACAATTTCAACATCGATGCCTCAGACATCATATCAGCCATAGGCAAGATCAGAGATACCAGGTGGCCCAAACCTATACAGTCAGATCCTTCCCAGAGGAACCCCAACTTAATATGCAAATACCATGGCACTCACGGTTATAGGACCGAGTATTGTGGACAACTTTGAGAAGAGCTAGCCCGTTTGTTCAACGAAGGGCACCTTCGAGAGTTCCTCAACGACCGGGAAAGAACCATTTTTGAGAAAGAGATGAAAATAGGAAGAATGAGCGAGAGGAGCCGCATCATGTCACTCATATGATCACCAGAGGAAAGGATGTCCCACAAGGAACCATATTCAAACGAACAAAAGTATCCATCACAAGGGAGAAGCGATCTCGTTACTACATTCCTGAAGATACCCTCACATTCAGCATAGAAGACATCGAGGCCTTATCTCATCCTCATAATGATGCACTGGTAATTTTTTCCTTTTAAATAAAGTTCAAGTTAAACGTGTGCTCGTGGATCTCGGTAGTTCGGCCAATATAATCAAGTCGAGGGTCGTGGAGCAGCTCAGACTTCTCGGCTAAATCATACCCGCCTCTCGAGTCCTGAACGGGTTCAACTTGGCGAGTGAAACAACGAAAGGGGAGATCATCCTCCCAGTCAACGTAGCCGGGACCATACAAGCCACAAAATTTCATGTCATCGAAGGTGACATGAGGTACAATGCCCTGCTTGGAAGGCTATGGATACATAGAATGAGAGCAATATCATCAACCCTTCATCAAATGATGAAGTTTCCAACAAAAGATGGCGTGAAAACGGTGTTGGAGAGTAGCATGCAACCAAAGAGATGTTTGTAGTGCGTGACTTGGCACCGGTATCAGCTCCATCTACCTCAGAGAAATCAAAAGGTGAATAGGTGGTCGAGGATGTATAAAAAGACTTCCTCACCCCCCCCCCCCCCCCCCCCCCCCC
>ML382800.1:4228-47988 GCA_005239525.1 Nicotiana knightiana | reverse complement strand
CCGAGCCTTCGTCGCCCCCGAGGAATCGGATGCAACGAAGTCCACTATCGAAGAACTCGAGCCGGCAGTATTAATCGAACATCTCCCAGAATGAAAGGTATACCTGGGAATGGGACTAACCCCAAATTCAGGAAAAAACTTATTCAATTTCTTATTGATAACATTGATTGCTTCGCTTGGTCCCATTTAGATATGACAGGGATCCCACCGGAGGTAACCACCCATTGACTGAGTGTCGATCCCAGGTTAAAACCGGTGAAGCAAAAAAAGAGGCCCCAATCCAAGGTAAAGCATACGTTCATCAAAGATGAGGTAACTAAGCTTTTTAAAATAGGATCCATTAGGGAGGTAAAATATCCCGAATGGCTAGCTAATGTAGTGGTAGTCCCTAAAATGGGAAATAAACTGAGAATATGTGTAGATTACAAAGATTTGAACAAAGCATTCCCTAAAGAATCTTTCCCACTGCCAAACATCGACCGCTTAATTGTTGCTACGGCTGGCCACGAGATCTTTATATTTTTCGCGCCTACTACAGGTACGATCAAATTCAAATGAACCTGGAAGACCAGGAAAAGACATAGTTTATCACGAAGTTTGGCACATATTGTTATAATGTAATGCCCTTTGGGCTAAATAATGCAGAAGCTACATACCAATGCCTAGTTAATAACATGTTCGAACGTCAAATAGGCAAGTCTATGGAAGTTTACATTGATGATATGTTAGTTAAGCCCCTGTGCACATAGGACCATTTGGATCATTTGCAAGCAACATTAAATATTCTAAGAAGATACAACATGAACCTCAACCCTAAGAAATGCGCTTTTGGAGTCGGCTCGGGCAAATTCCTGGGCTTCATGGTGTCAAACAGGGGGATCAAGATCAACCCCGACAAAATCAAATCCATTGAGGAGATCAAAGTGGTAAACAATGTGAAAGCAGTACAGTGGCTGACCGTGCGGTTAGCAGCCTTAGGACGATTCATCTCGAGGTCATCAGACTGGAGTCATAACTTTTTCTCCCTTCTCAAGAAGAAAAACAATTTCGAGTGGCTTTGGAATGCCAACAGGACTTGGAAGAATTAAAACAGTATATCTCAAGCCCACCTTTGCTCCATACCCCGAAGGAGGATGAAACACTATACTTGTATTTGTCCTTGTCCAAAGTTGTTGTAAGTGGCGTGTTGGTTCGATAAGACGAAGGTACACAATTCCCTGTTTATTACATAAGTCGGACCCTGGGAGATGCTGAAACCAGGACCAAAGTTGTTTTAGCTCTTGCATTAGTAAGTGCATCCAGAAAGTTGAAACCATACTTTCAATTTTATCCTATATGTGTGTTAACTACATATCCACTTCGAAATATCTTGCATAAGCCCAAATTATCGGGCTGATTGGCCAAATGGGCCATCGAACTTGGAGGGTACGATATCGAATATCGACCTCGAACGACCATCAAGTCTCAAATTTTGGCAGACTTCATGGTCAATTTTACGCCTACCCTCGTGCCCGAAGTAGAAAAAGAACTCTTATTAAAAATAGGAACATCATCGGGGGTATGGACCCTGTTCACTAACAGTGCCTCTAATGTGAAAGGGTCCGGGCTCGGGATAGTTCTAAAACCGCCTACGACGACATAATGAGGCAATCCATAAAAACATTGAAGTTGACTAACAATGAGGCCGAGTATGAGGCCATGATTGCAGGTCTCAAACTACCCGAGTGCCTAGGAGTAGAGGTCATCGAGGCACAATGTGACTCTCTTTTGGTAGTTAACCAAGTAAATGGAAGCTTTCAAGTTCGAGAAGACAGGATGCAAAGATACTTAGACAAGCTTCAAGTAACATTGCATCTCTTCAAAGAGTGGACCCTGGTCCATGTACCTTGAGAACAGAATAGCGAGGCCGATGCACTAGCCAACTTGGGATCCTCTGTTTAAGAAGATGACATAATCCCGGGGACTATCATACAACTATCAAAGTCGGTGATCGAAGAAGGCCATGCAGAAATCAACTCAGCAAGTCTGACATGGGATTGGAGAAACAAGTATATCGACTACTTGAAACATGGGAAGCTCCACACGAACCCAAAGGAATCGAGGGCCTTTCGAGCCAAAGCAGCCTAATTTTCACTCTACGAGAATGGAACACTGTATAGAATAACCTTTGACGGACCACTAGCAGTGTGCTTGGGACCGGGGGACACCGACTATGTGCTACGATAAATCCACAAAGGCACTTGTGGAAACCACTCAGGTGTTGATTCTTTAGTTCAAAAGGTAATCATAGCGGGCTATTACTGGGATAGCATGGAAAAAAGACCCCAAGGAGTTTGTTCGAAGATGTAACAAATGCCAAAGATTCACAATGATGATGCATCAACCTGGTGAACAGCTACACTCAGTCATATCCCTGTGGCCATTCATGAAATGAGGGATGGACATCGTCGGCACCCTACCAACGGCACTAGGTAAAGCTAGATTTATCTTGTTTATGACTAACTACTTCTCGAAATGGGTAGAAGTGCAGGCCTTTTAGAAGACAAGAGAAAAAGAAGTGATCGACTTCATATTGGACCACATCATATGTCGATTCAGGATCCCCTCCGAGATTACGTGTGATACTGGGAAGCAGTTCATCGGCAGCAAGGTGACAAAATTCCTCGAGGATCATAAAATCAAAAGGATTCTCTCGATGCCTTACCATCCAAGTGAAAATTGTCAAGCCGAGTCCACAAACAAAACTATTATTCAAAACTTAAAGAAGAAGTTAGAGAATGTGAAGGGGAAGTGGAGTGAAGTGTTGTCTGAATTACTATAGGCATATCGAACAACTTTGAAGTCAAGTACAGGGGAGACCCCGTTCTCTTTTCTATATGGGTCCGAGGCATTGATACCAGTCGAAGTAGTGGAACTGAGCATCAGATTTCAGTGTGCCAGCAAGGACTCAAACAATGAGGCCATGAACACCTCTTTCGAGCTATTAGATGAAAAGCGCGAGGCCGCACTGATTCGAATGGCCGCTCAAAAACAAAGGATCAAAAGTTACTACAACAGAAGAACAAACCTTCGATACTTCAAAGGTCCAGGACTTAGTCCTAAGGAATGTCACCCTCAAAAATCGAAACCTAAATGAAGGGAAGATAGGCCCTAGTTCGGAAGGACCGTACAACGTCCTCGGGATAGTAGGCAAAGGTTCCTACAAAGTTAGCACCATGGAAGGCGAGCAACTGCCAAGAAATTGGAACATATTGATGCTCAAACGCTATTATTTCTAAGGTATAACCTTCTCCCTTTTTCTTTATATTTCATACTAACTTGTTGCAGGTTTTCGATTGAGAGGAGTCACACACCCTTCAGCTCGAAGACCTTGGGTTTTAAAGCATGTGGTGCACTCTTTTTCCCTTAGATCGGGTTTTATCCCATATGGATTTTACCGGCAAGGTTTTTAATGAGGCAACATCTATATGCTATCTAAGGAAAACTCATCAAGTATTCAAGGCTTCTTTTTCAATCAACCTCGAATACTGGGGGGAATCACCCTCGAAGGTTACCTTTAAAACAAGTTATGCCAAAGAGGGCCTCGATAGGAGAATGTTGTAATGGACCAAACAGTCAAATGAACCATTTCCATTTAGAATAGTCGAGCCTCTGAGGGCAAAAACATGTACGGATTATTCAAAGAAGCATTTTTATTTATCAAAACACTTTGTGCCTCAAAGAAGTTTACTATTTTCACATGAAACGACTCAAGGGTCAAACACTCCCGAACACTCGGGGACTACCACCGACGATCAACTTATCGAGTCATCAAAGACTCGGACTCATAAGACCTCAATGAGGCAATATCAAATCATAAGACCTCAATGAGGCAACAACGAACTTATAAAACCTCAACGAGGCCTTCTTAAACTTACAAGACCTTAAAAAAGACACACCCCCGATATTAAGGCCAAGGCTATATATTTGAACTTGTAAGACCCCTAAAAAGGCATACCCTCGATATTAAGGCCGATGTCATCTCACCATGACGATTAAATATTACGGCCAAATATGAAGACTACGGTCATTTAAAAAGGCTACGGCAAAAATAATGTGGATCGGAGACGTCTGACTTCCTCCATAAAACTAAAGGCCTTCAAATATTTCAAAAAAAACGGTTAAATCAGGCTACCCTCGTCATAAGCAAAGGGGCTTCTATTATATCAGCTTCGAACTATGTAAGGGCTTCGAGAAAATCATCTTTCGAGAGAACCTCACGAGGTACTCAATTATCGTTGCACATATACTTAGAATTGAGGTTCCTATCAATCGAAGCGTCAAAAAGTCAAATGAATATAAAATCATGCCAGGGCATAAATAAATCTTTAAAAGTCTTTCGCCAGAATGGGGAAAATTCTATCCATCTTAGAGGTCGAGTTGACCCAATCTAAAAAGAACCTAAGGGCCAAATTGAAAAGATTCTAAGGGCTGATGTCTTAAAGACTAAGGGTCGATACCTAAGGAACTTAAAGTCCGAAGAACACTGTGCTCAAGACCTCACCTAGTTCGAACTCGAAAGTTCCGAGCTAAAGATTAGGCCGAAGATCGGACCCGAAATGATCACCTATTACCGATCGTTGATCGAACATGAAACCTAAGGGTTTTATATTTTAAGTCCAATACATCGGACTGATCACCAAAAAGACGAAGGCAAGGCAAAAATTAACAACAAAGATGAAATAAAGATCTTTTGTATTTATAGTGAGAGTACAAAATATGTCTACAGAAGCTCCCACATGGAGATCTTACACAAAAAAGGAAAACAATAAAAGCCTAATCTTATGTTGGTGCCTCTTCCCCTCGGGGACTTCGTCTTCTTCTTCATCTCTCTTTGAGCCACTAGCAGAATACTCATCAGAAGTGAGCAGCGCAACCGATTTTTCTTCCAAGGACTTCACTTTCTCGATCTCGACAGAAAGATCAAAACCTTTGGCATGCACCCCCTCGAGAACCTGCATTCGAGATTCCAGTCGAGCATGGTCGAGGGCACGAGTTAGCTTAAGCTCGGCTTCAACAGATACCTTCTTAGCCCGAGAATTTGCAGCAGCAACGTCAGTCCGATACAAAGACCTGAGTGAATTAGCTTCGTATTTGACTTTGGATAGCTCAGCGGCCGATTCAGCATGAAGCTCCTTATATTTACGAACCTCCTCTTTTACACTCAGAAGTTGGTGCTCAGCCGAGGTCAGCTTTTCCGGAAGAATGTCCTTCTCGGAAGCTACCTCATCCATATGCTGCCTCAGTCCGAGGATCTCAATGTCTTTTACCCTAAGATCCTCCCGAAGTTTCCCCACCAGGTCATCCTTTTGCTCGAGCTGCAAGGATTGAATTGAGACATTAGAACACTAAAATGAGTAAGTGTAAAATAGGCCAGCAAAGGCTATGTTACCTATTGGATGAGATCGGTCCGTTCTCGAGATGCCTCCTCCGAACAGACTCGAAGGTCCTTAAGTTCCTCCTTTTTTCTGACATGGAGGGCCTTGAGGTCATCATATTCAAGAATGAGCTTCCGAAGCTTGTATTCGCATCGGGCAAGCTCAATCCAAGACTTGGAGAAATCCTGGCCGTATAGAATTATAGCCTGGTCATGAAGAAAGAAAGTTAGAAAGGCACGAATCAAATCCCAAACATAGTCGTAAATAGACAAAGTATAACTGCTTTTGAAGCTTATCAGCCTCTTCAAAGATAAACAAGGTGTCGAGGTTAGGGCCCACCTCCATCCCGGCAAGGCATTCTTCAAAGATATCATTCTCCCAGTGGGATGCCCCCGCTTCAGGAGTATTCATGACCATGGGCATCCCGTATCTTCCCATCGGAAAAGGATGGGCCATGTAGAGAATCACCCACATTGATCACCCCGAGTGGGTCAATCAGGCTTTCTCCTTCCTTCGAGGAGCTTCTGGGTTGGTTTCTTCAGGATCCTCGACCGAGTACCTTTCAGCACTAGGCATGCTCTAGTTATGGGATGGCTCAAGGACTTTGCTCGAACCCCCTTCAGCAATATCCTCAACTCAAGACTGAGCCACCTCAACAGCCTTCGGTGCATTAGCCTTTGAGGCATCGGTACTACTTCCCCCCCCCCCCCCCGAGTTATTAACAGGAGGGCATCACCTTCGGTCTCATCTCCCTCTCCGTCCTCGGCACGAAGACTCATAGCAACTTCAGGAGTCAAAGCCACTATGTCGGCCTTAGACTTCTGAGCTTTTGCATTTTTCGATTTTGGGGACTCCGTTGGCGTCTCCCTCTTTCTCTTTTTATCCTTCGCGGGTTTTGGGGTATCTACTTTGCCAGGCGGGGGCGTCTTTATTTAAACGTATTTCCCGAGGTCTACATAAGCACAAAGGGTTAAGTGTTCTACCAAGATATATCTTCACTAATAAATTCGAAAAGCGACAGTAATAAAAGCTCACCATGGTTTTTGGCCTCCAATCAACCTCTGGCCAACTCACGCCATACGTGCTCCACATATGTGGAGGTGGAATCTAGTTGTCAAACCCATCCCGGGAGGTCCTTGACCGCACCGGGGTACCGCTCGACGACTGCACCATCAGAAGGGAGTTAGTTCAAAAGGAAGGAAAAACATTTGACTAACAAAGCATGTTTGATGAGTCAACACTTACGGTTCATATTCCATTCCTCGGGGAATGAAAACTTCTCAGCAAGAATCAAGTCAAAGGTTATGACTCGAACGAAGCGGCCCATCCATCCTCGGTCCTTATCTTTGTCGATGCTAGCGAAGAAAGACTTAGAAGATCGATGTTGTAGCTTAATAAAGCCACCTCGATAAAAATGAGGATTGTACAGTCTAATCAGATGGTCGAGGGTTAAAGGCATCCCCTCGACCATGTTCTAAAAGTACCTAATCAGGTAGACGATTCACCAGAAGGAAGGATAGATTTGGCCAAGCGTCACCCCATATTGTCTACAAAAATCGAGGATCACTGGATCTATCGGTGGCTAGGAGGGCTCTACAGAACCTAAGGTGAAGGGTATGTATAGACGCTTAGGAATCCATCTTTATAAGTGGTTATGTCCTCTTCAGGTGAAGGGATCTCCACTTTTACTGCATCCCTCCAATAGCGATCAGCTTTTACCTTTTTGGTTTCGATTAGTAGACTAATATATCGAGATACGAGGAGGTATTACCATTTTGCTCTTAGACTAGCGTGATGATGAAGGGGCTTTCTCTTTTAGGGGAACGGTCTTTGAAGTTTTCTCCAAGTTGAATTTCAGAGTAAGGAGAAGGAACTGGTTAAGAGATAAACACAGAGAAAGGACGAATGCATAAAGGAGTTGATGAAGATTTGAAGATGTGTAGAAAGTGAAAGTATAAAAAATGTAGGATTGGAGTATTTATAAGGGTCACCTAAGCGTGTGGGAGAAGCTAAAAGGGCGGCTAATGGTCATTATCGACTTGTGGGTTATTGAGAACTGTGCAGACATGACCTCTGTACAACCTTTCTGTCACACTAGTCGTTCATATCACGTGACTGACATTATGTTGAGAATATTGAAGAGTCAAATATTCAAAATCGTTTCTTATCATTTTCAAAGAAATGCGGGGACTATCTGTATACGGCCAAAATCAGAGGAGTCCAATTTTGAAGTCTCTGTTATGCCTAGCCCGAGCTTTAAAGGTCTCAAAGAAAAGTTCGAAGTCCAGGCTCAGAATACATACCTCGAGAGAGAATATCGAAGGCTCGATACGGCCTACTCGAGAGAGTATATCGAAGGCCCGTCACGACCTACCTCGAGGCATGGAAAAATCGATGACAGTCAAGAAAAAGCGAGAATTTTCCAAGGACACGTGGTTGGGGAAGATGAGTCCTGCAAGGGATAGTACAAATCCGTACTAGGCCGTTATACAGCAGTACCAATAGTATTCTATGTCATAATTAAGCATGTACCATTTTAGGGGTTTTTCCTCCTATATAAAGGGCACCCCAATTATTTGTAAGGGGATGAAAATTGACCGATATAGAATATTCTACTCTAATTTTCTCGTTTGATGTGCTCAAGTTTATTCTTCAACCTTATATTTCTTCAATATTGTTCATACTTTATTGTCATTAAGCTAGCTTCGAGGCCCTGAAATCACCAAGTTCGAAGACATCGTTCCTTTAGCAACATTGGTTTGGTTATCACATTCTCCTCATTTATACTTATCGTTTGTTGATTATTTACTACTATTGAAATAAATCGCATATTTTTAGAACCACAAATCAAGTACAATTGCTGAAACCATTTTTGAGGTCAACAATAGGCGTTTCTTGCTAGAGCATAGATATTCTTGTCACTTGAAGATAAATTTTTCCATTGTTAGCCCCTTTGAGCCTATAGGCCTTTCTTTTGGCACCCACATTACAAGTTGTACCCCTATTTTGTTCTTAATTTGAGATTGTTGAACCTTTACCTCCTAAGGCACTTAGTCTCTAAAAGAAGTAAAGTTAAATATTTGAGGAGTAGCTTTTGCTTGGAACCATGGAAGGCCCTTTGGTACACTAAAGTTGAAATCAAAGTCACTAGCCGATGAAATTTAATGTGTAGAGTGTGTGTAGAAGAAAGAAAAAAAAAGGTTGAATGATAGAGAAAAATAATATAGTCAAAGTATGCAGAAAAAACACACACACCTCTTAATTTTACTAATTTATTCTAGTGGGAATATAGAAGTGCTTAATGAAAAAAGGGCTATGTTGTATATGGTTTGTGGCGAGTGAATTGGTTGAGAAGAACATATGCTCTATTTGTGAGTGTAGTGTATTAAAGTGCTTAGGAGGGTTAGTCACTATTCCTAAATGTATCTTACCCATCTCTTAGCCTACATTACAACCTTAAACTCCTAATTGATCCTAGATTTGGCTAGCTTAGATTAGTAGAGATGTACTCTACATGCAAGCTTATGGTACGACCACGAGATGCATATGAATTCTTTGTGAGAGTGGGAGAATTTTGTTAAATTGTGTGATTTCATTAATTTCTATTCAAAAGCATATTTGAATGTGTGGACTAGTCTATATTAACTCTTATGTTTGTTGGTGAGGGCACATGATCTCATGAAAGATTGGTATTGTTATAAACCTTTCTTGTTGGGTGAGTGCGCGAGTTGAGAGTGCTTAGTGGTGACGAGTCGGCTTTTGAGGTTTGATGGTTACAAATAGGTTGTTGGAAATATTTGAATTGAAATATATACTTGGACATACTTAAAAGGGGAAGAATGTGATATTTTGTATGTTCATGCTTGATTGCCGATATTGATGATAGTCAAGGGTAGAGTGTATGGTTAAGAAATGAAGTGCTCCTCTATAGTTGAGATTTGTATGTAGTTGGAGGTATAATTGAGAGTCATCTTACTCGGCGACGATCAAGAGTCTAAGTATGGGGTGTTGATATTTAGCTTAAAGTATATAAATTCATATGTATATCCCCTCATGTTTTACTCCTTTTTCGTGGATTTAGGATGTAAATTTTGTTGATTTATGTTACTTCAGGGTGTTTTTATGCGTAGGAATCATCCGGAAGCAATTGGAGGCAAAATATGTGAAATTAGAGCCAAAATGGACGAAAAAAGATAAAGTGGGATTTTCGGCGTCAAAGTCAGCGCCCCACGCCACCTATGGCGTCCCAGTCAATATTGTTACACCCCATGTTTTCGTACGTGAGAGTACATCGTAAGTCAATTGATGTAAGCTCATAAATAAGATTATATTTGATGGAATATAAAGTAAGTTAATCATGTTACATTGGAGATTACAAACATTTAAGATCATGAATAATGAGTACCAAGAGGGTTGGAAAGCTTAGAAGCTAAACCAATTGAATAAAATAAGTTTCGTCGAAAGTCGACGAGTTTGGAATGTTGTAACATGCACTTTACGGTGAGACTATGGTTCATTAAATGATAAGTAGGTTATTCTATGAGTTAATGGTTCATTAAATGATAAGTAGGTTATGCTATGAGTTAATTTTTATCGTATGATAGTTGTGTTCTACATTTTGAAGTCAAGCAAGTTGTGGAACAAAAGTCGGCAAAGGTCTTCATAAGTTACACCCATAATGTGCTGAACATTAGGTCAAATGTAACTGAGATTTTCTCCCAATATACTTGGAATTATTTGATGATATAACAACATATTTTAATATCTATGAGTCTAGTTTCAAATGAATTAAACCGTTCATCAATACGACGTAGGAGTAGAGAGATATTTGCAGTTTCGCAAGACTGCGCAGACATCATAAGTGACAAGTAGGTGGATCACTAGAGCTTTTTGAGAAATACATTTCATGTGATATATGAGGTCTTATTGAGACATATAATATAGCAAATCTAAGGTCTTGGAATTTAGTTTCCAACGCTCTTAACCTTTCGTTCATACAACATCAGGATAAAAAGATATAAGTGTCGTAAGATGGACCAATCCTAGGGTGCAAAGCTAGTACCTCTTTGACTTTTCCAAACTTGATATATATAAACCTTAGGTCGGCTTTCTATTAATTATTCAGAATAAAACTACCATATAACACCCATAAACATAACCCCCAAGCTATCCTCTAGGGTTTCAAAGAAGATTATCATTCCGGGCAAGGAATCGAGAAGCAATAACATCAAAACGATCCCTACGACGTAAGTGCCATTATACCGCCTCTCCTTTTTCTTTGTAGTTAGAGTTTTGGAAGGTACTTCATAGTTAATAAAAGTATAATATCTGTATTTAAGTGTTTAAATAACAAGGAAGTTTGATAAATATGTTTCCTAATAGTTAGAACTCACGGGACGGTGATCGGAAGCCGTGAGTTCGAGTTATTTGACTTGTAGCGGACTGTTTTGTGTTGTTGTTGGGCTGCGTGTTTTACTACTGTTTTGTGGAGTTTTGGAGGAATAATAGTGTGGAGAAACACCATATAGATGTAGGGTTTTGATCTGGTCGTTTGTTGTAACATTTCCGGGTCGTTTGACACGACTACGGTGGTTGTGTTATGTGTGAAGTGATTAGATTGTGTGTGGACTGTTTTGGGAGGCTCAATATGATTATTATTGATGTTGTTTGGGATTTTTGGTAATTTTTTTGACTTGTGTTAAGTCATATAAATAGGGGAGGTGATGTCCGTTTCATCGTAAAATAGGTTGTGGTCGATACATAATAGTTATGACGCTTAAACGATAACGATAGTGTCGTTTCTCTTATTGTAGATTAAGGAGTTGTGACATTTTCGTAGCTTGAGGTTGGGGAAGTATATACAAGGTATGTGAGGCTATCCCTTTCCTTCTTTTGCACGACTCTGATTGTACATAACGCAATGAACTAGCTTCCAAAGATACTCTACTCTTAGAAGCTAGCAGTACTTACATTGTTTCCCTTCTTATGGAACAATTGATGTTGAGGTTGCTTCTCTTATTCTTATGTTATCAATGTTGTCGGTACTTCCTGATTCTTATAAGATTCTCGATGAAGAGTTAGCCCTAGTGATGTGTACGGAGAATATCGACCTTACATCGCTCCAAAATGTTCAGAACATGATTCCAATGAGACCTGCATGCATTATATATATGTGTCTATTTTACTCTACCGATCTGCGGTATAGTCGGCCGGGTATGGCACCTATTGTGCAACCACTGATCAGTTTGGTTTACCTTGTCCTCTTTGAGGCTGAGTATAATATGATTATTATGATGCCCACAGAGGATAATGTTCTATGATGATGACGATGCCCACAGAGGTGGATGTTTAATAAAGATTATGTGTATATATGTATCATTCATTTTATGTTAATGTCTCTTAGAAGCACTCGGACGCTACAGGTTGTATCTCCTACATCTCCCTTTACATTACTATTTTTATTTATGCTTTCCTGCCTTTCGTACTAAGTACTTTATTCGTACTGACGTCCTTTTATTTGTGGATGCTGCATGTCGTGTTGCAGGTCCTGATAGACAGGTAGACAAATCTCCCCAACCACAATAGGCTTTCCAGTTCAGCGGTTATAGGCAATATCCCTTCTCCGGACTTGCCGTGGTCTTGGTATGCATTTTTGTTATAGATATTATGGGTATGTCGGCGCCCTGTTCCAGCTATGTTTGATTACTTGTGCTCCTTTAGAGGCTTATAGATAGGTGTCGACTCATGTATAGTTTGGTATGCCTTGTTGGCTAGTTTTTGATGTATAGTCTTTCGTGGCAGTGTTGTAGCTCGTACCTTTTATGTAGTTCCTTAGCAATCTTGTCATCCCATGTGATGTATGTTCATGATCCATATCTACCATTTATATTGATCTTGTTATCCCTTAAAGATAATAAGAAGGTTAGATAAAATGTATGTTGGTGCTCGGCAAGGATGGATTGGGTGCTAGTCATGATCCTCCAGTTTGGGTCGTGAAAAACTTGGTTTCAGAGCAGGTCTATCCTAGGGGTTGTCTATGAGCCGTGTCTAGTGGAGTCTTGTTTATTGGTGTGTTGTGCACCACACTTATAAGCAAGAGGCCACAGGGCATTTAGGATTGTTACTCTTTCTTCTTACTCTAGATCGTGTGGTAGAGCTCAATCGTAAGAACTCAATTTCCTCAATTTTATCTTATTTATAACACAACGATGCATACATCTAGAAAGATAGATGGTAAGAGATTGCAATGTTTCTGTGGAAGAGTTGAGTCGGAGGAACTCAATTTTGCATCATGCTTATGATGAGTAAATGTGAGGACTTCAGCAGATCATGTGTGTACTAAGATGTGTTAGTTTCATAATAAAGAGCTCTAAGGAATGAATATTTATCTACCCATATGGTAAAAAGAAATAAGAGAATCAGAAGGTAGATACGAGTTTTAGCAAGCAAAAGAAGAAAGATAAAGAATGGTATGAGGTACCTAGTTAATAAAGATTATCAGTATTTACAATTTTGGCAGAGAAATATAACCATTTTTAGTTACTTTCAACGGTAACAGAGATATCTACAATTGTCCATTCCAATCTCAATTATTCCCTATGGGAGCTAGCTGAAATAGTTTAAAAGAATGAGAGGATATCAGGATCCAGCTGGGATTAGAGTAACTGAAAATTGTGGATAGATTGTTATCATTATTTAACACTTTTTAAAGGGTACTGCAGAGCATGGTAATAGTTCTCATTTGGAGATAGCCATATGGTCACTCTAGAATACAACAGTCAGATATGAATACTAGAATATTCAGAAATTTCAGAAGATAGAGCACTAGGATCCTAGAAGGGATATATATTTGCCTTAGTATGACTCCAGCCACTAGTAAAGAAAAAAAAAAGAAGAATGTTAGGCGTCCTGAAGAGCCAGTGATATGAAGAAGGGGGAGCTAAATGTGAAAGAACGTCATGTTGAAGTCTTTGTAATAGGGCGATAGACAGAGATATTAGCATGATAATAAGAAGAGGGTAAATGAAATTATGAGTAAGAGGTGATAAATGAGTGATAGCGGTAAATCAGAATATGGTATAATGACAAAGTCTGTAGTCAAGTGAAGGAAAAAAAGTGAGAGGAGACAGGCCTTGAGACAATAAAAAAGTGTAAGCCATAAATCCATACTCTCATTTCAAGAAATGAGTTGGTGACTCACACGTGATTACCATAAGGAAAAGTTAGACCCCCCAAGTAATATAAATTAGTATGGGATAGTAAACAAAAAAAAATCGAACATGAATTAGGGATCAAAGGAATTGGTAATAGTCGACATCGTTTCAAAGATAGTGTTTCGACAATAATAGAATAAACAATAGAAGAATAACCTTTAAAGGTCATTCACGAAGACGCTTCTCTAAAGCAAGCACTATGAGCAGAGTTAAGCTTAAGGGACTCAATGTGCCAGTTATACCACGTATCACCCTTGTGTGTACGAAATTCAATTATACCTGTTGTAGAAAGGTTACCGCAAGGTGAGTAATGTCTGTGAAGATGTAGAAACAAAATGCCCAAGATGAAGAGGTAAATATCGAATGGTAAAGGAAGAATGTGGTAAAAGGTGAAAGGAATAAGATTGCATTTATTCATATCCTACAATATAATATAACTCCAGAACATTATGCAAGCATGATGTTTGGGAGAATCAATAAGGGTTTCGCACTCGATGATATTGATATATAAGTGGTAATGAACACTTGATACATAAGGATCCCATACAAGAGGTAAGTTAAGACAAAGGACATAACCCAAGAGGCGTTAAAAGATATAAGAGTAGACCAATGGGTAGTGAGTAATTGATTCAGGAAGAGCCTAGTTATGCATAGATAGGAGGATATAGGCAAGTTAGTCGATCATGTAAGATAAACGTAGTGAAACCCAACATAGGAAATTCAGTCTCTTAGATACAAAATCATAATCCTCGAGAAATATTCTGACAGGAGTTGGGGTAGTAGAAGGTACAATATAAGTGTTACGAAAATAAAAGAGAGTGCCATAATAGAGACAACTGAAATTTCAATTCTAAAGAAACACTACAAGCACAAGGGAATGGAGGTAAGTAACTAAGGATAATGATAGGCGAGTAAGAGCATCAGAAATACCGTGGGATATACAATGTAATAAGTTCTCAACTTTATAAGAGTTAGAAGTTCTTCCTTAAGTACTACAACGAAAGACTAGCTGAGGAAATAAGGAAGCAGGCTTCAACATAAGCATAGTGACCTAAAGTAGAAATGGTCTTGTAACAGCAGTCTCACTATAATGTTGTATGCACTCCATAAGAAAGTAGAACATATCGTAGCTAATGAATGGAAGAATAATAAGAAAAAATCAATCAAAAGTTGATAATTGATATCATATGAGTTACAGGGAACTCCCGTATTCATGGTCACTAAAATAGGCCAAGTATCCCTGCAACAAGGGGCAAAACGACCAGGAAAAGTAATTCTTTACGTTTAAAGACAACTGAGAAGACGTGAAAGAAAATCTATGGTGCTAACATGAAAGGAATGTTACGAGTAGTATAAGTAGATGTACGTAGGTCGCAAGCTAAAGTATGGTAGAGCAACAAGGTATTATCTAGGTAGGATTAAGGATAAGAAAAGGTGTGTGAGAAGGTGACGAGAATAGGTAATTCCTCGGGATTAAACCCATCACAACAAGAGAGCTGATGGTTTCCATACAGTTATAAAAAGCTCAGTATATCATGAGTGAACTCAAAGGAGTTTAAAACTAGGAGCATTTAGAAGAGATAGAATGCTACCATGGTAGTAAAGTAAGGGTGTAATTGTGATAAATGATAAGAGGATGACGTTTAGACCTTTGATTGAGTAATGATTTAGAGAACAAGTATTTCATGAACTGCACATGACTAGAATACCCCCATAAGATGAATCACATTGGGATGCTATGAAATACAGTTACTGCACTATAGTATTGTCCCTAAGTTTCAGGAAAATCACTTCAGATGTTCCCCGATGAGACGTGAACCCTAGTGACGATATATTACATAAGAGATTTTAAATTATAAGTGGTATATTATAGATCAAAATGAAGGTGAATCAACAATGAATGGATGAAAGTTACAAAGTATGAGATGAGATTATGATGTCATTATTAAGATGGACGGTAATGAGGAAGCATTAAATGGCTTAGATTTATACATATAGGATAAGCGGTGAGAGAAAAACCTGGAGATGGGTGGCAAGTCTCCCTAATAGTAAGCTGAAGTAAGAGTTATGGTATAGTATGACCTACCTAGTAGTGGTAAAGCCATAAGCATAGATAGCTGAGGCTATGAAACAAGATATACCAATAGTCGTAAGTTCAACAAAATACCAAACAAAGAACTTTTGTACACCTATAGATGCCCAGAGGGACAACTTGTCATAGTAAAATATATCTTCACCAAGTGAATCATAAAGATAGGTTAAAATCTAACAGGAAATAAAAAGGAGATAAGAGTCGCATTGGCGCACATTCAAGGTTAGAATTGCCTAGGCTGTATGAAAAGAAGGTAGAAATAGTTATGACATTGAAAGGAGTTCGACCACAAGTTNAGAAGGTAGAAATAGTTACGACATTGAAAGGAGTTCAACCACAAGTCGTGGTGTGAGAAAGAGGCCTAAAGGGGGGAATGTTCTAGCCTTTGGATTTATTCACCGAACAACTCCCTAGTTGGACAAGACGATATTAACTTATTCGTAAGAGTTATTGCTTAAGATATGGAAAAGTGCATTAGTCAACATTCGAGGACGAATGTTCCAAAGGGGGGAATGATGTTACACCCCATGTTTTCGTACGTGAGAGTACATCGTAAGTCAATTGATGTAAGCTCAAAATAAGATTATATTTGATGGAATATAAAATAAGTTAATCATGTTACATTGGAGGTTAAAAATATTTAAGATCATGAATAATGACTACCAAGAGGGTTGGAAAGCTTAGAAGCTAAACCAATTGAAGAAAATAAGTTTCGTCGAAGGCGATGAGTTTTGAATATTATAACATGTACTTTAGGGTGATACTATGGTTAATTAAATAATAAGGAGGTTATATATGAGTTAATATTTATTGTATGATAGTTTTATTCTAAATTTTGAAGTCAAGCAAGTTGTGGAACAAAAGTCGGCAAAGGTCCTCACAAGTTACACTCACAATGTGCTGAACATTAGGTCAAATGTAACTGATATTTTCTCCCAATATACTTGGAATTATTGGATGATCTACCAAAAAAATTTAATATCTATGAGTCTAGTTTCTAATTCATTAAACCGTTCATCGATACGACGCATGAGTAGAGAGATATTTGCAGTTTTGCGAGACTGCGCAGACATCATAAGTGACAAGTAGGTGGATCACTAGAGCTTTTTGAGCAATACATTTAATGTTCTATATGAGGTTTTATTGAGACATATAATATACCGAATCGAAGATCTTAGAATTTAGTTTACAACTATCTTAACCGTTCATTCATACGATATCAGGATAAAAAGATATAAGTGTCGGAAGATAGACCAATTCTAGGGTGCCAAGCTAGCACCTCTTTGACTTTTCCAAACTTGATATATATAAACCTTAGGTCGGATTTCTCTTCATTATTCAGCATAAAAAGACCATAGAAAACCCATAGACATAACCTCAAGCTATCCTCTAGGGTTTCAAAGAAGATTATCATTCCGGGCAAGAAATCGAGAAGCAATAACATCAAAATGATCCCTACGACGTAAGTGTCATTATACCGCCTCTCCTTCTTCTTTGTAGTTAGAGTTTTGGAAGGTAATTCATAGTCAATAAACGTATAATATATTTATTTAAGTGTTTAAATAACAATGAAGGTTGATAAATATGTTTCCTAATAGTTAGAACTCACGGGACGGTGATCGGAAGTCGTGAGTTCGAGTTATTTGACTGGTAGCAGACTGTTTTGTTTTGTTGTTAGGCTGCATGTTTTACTACTATTTTGTTGATTTTTGGAGGAGGAATAGTGTGTAGAAACACCATATATATGTAGGGTTCTGAGCTGGTCATTCGTTGTAACATTTGCAGGTCAATTGACACGACTACGGTGGTCGTGTTATGTGTGAGGTGATTAGGTTGTGTGTGGACTGTTTTGGAAGGATCAATATGATTATTATTGATGTTTTTTGGGTTGTTTGGTGATTTTTTTGACTAGTGTGAAGTCATATAAACAGGGGATGTTCTGTCCGTTTCATCGTAAAATAGGTTGTGGTCGATACATAATAGTTATGACGCTTAAACAATAACGATAGTGTCGTTTCTCTTATTGTAGATTAAGGAGTTGTGACATTTGCGTAGCTTGAGGTTGGGGCAGTATATACAAGGTATGTGAGTCTATCTCTTTCCTTATTTTGTACGACTCCGATTGTACATAATGCAATGAACGAGCTTTGAAAGATACTCTACTCTTAGAAGCTAGCAGTACTTACATTGTTTCCCTTCTTATGGAACAATTGATGTTGAGGTTGCTTCTCTTATTATTATGTTATAAATATTGTCGGTACTTCCTGATTCTTATAAGATTCTCGATGAAGAATTATCCCTAATGATGTGTACGGAGAATATCGACCTTACGTCGCTCTGAAATGTTCAAAACATGATTCCAATGAGTCCTGCATGCATTATATATATGTATCTATTTTACTCTACTGAGCCGCGCTATAATCGGCTAGGTATGGAACCTATTGTGCAACCACTGGTCAGTTGGGTTTACCGAGTCCTCTTTGAGGCCGGGTATGATATGATGATGATTTTTCCCACAGAGGCGAATGTTCTATGATGATGATGAAGCCCACAGAGGCGGATGTTTAAAAAGATAATGTGTATATATGTATCATGCATTTCATGTTAATGTATCTTAGAAGAACTCAGACGCTACATATTGTATCTCCTACATCTCCTTTTACATTACTATTCTTATTTATGCTTTCCTGCCTTACGTACTCAATAATTTATTCGTACTGATATCCTTTTATTTGTGGACGCTGCATGTCGTGCTGCAGGTCCTGAAAAACAGGTAGACAAATCTCCCCCACCACAATATCCTTTTACTTATGCTCCTTTAGAGGCTCATAGGCAGGTGTCGACTCATGTATAGTTTGGTATGCCTTGTTAGCTAATTTTTGTTGTATAGTCTTTCATGGCAGCATTGCAGCTCGTATCTTTTATGTAGTTTCTTAGCAATCTTTTCATCTCATGTGATGTATCTTCATGATCTGTATCTACCATTTATATTGATCTCTTTATCCCATAAAGATAATATGAATGTTAGATAAAATATACGTTGGTACTCGGCAAGTATGGCACGGGTGCTAGTCATGATCCTCCAGTTTGGGTCGTGACAAGTATCCTTAACAAACCAGCACCAGGGCCAGCGTGGAGCGCTATGGTGGACGTTGGTGACGTGAATTATGTCCAACTTTGCCTAGGACAAGGTTATTTCGGCCCTAGACCTACCCAACGCATATAAAAGCAAAACTAGGCCTACTTTTGGAGGGGATACACCACTTTGAAGGGAGAACACACACGAGAAACATTCGGGAGCGAAGAGATCTCAGTTGTTTTCATCTTTTCTTAGTATTTTCAATTATCCAACACTTATGAATTTATTTGATACCATCATGAGTGGATAAAACCCATAGTTCTGGGGTTGTGATTTAGCCATGAATATTGTTTCTTAATGTTGACTTAACCTTGATTACAATTCACTAATATATGGTTGTTTCTTCAATTCTGTTATTAATTGCTTATTTGTTTGGCCAGCAAGTAGGTTCTCTATCTATGCTATTCTTGGGAAAGCCATGTTTACATTAGAGAAGAATTGAAGAGAGCACGATATTAACTCTTGGGGGGGGGGGAGGATTTGTGATTAGGATAGGAATATACCTAGTCACCGTGCTTAATTTAATATCGTATTCTTAATCCGTTCTTGATAGATTGATTTCATATGAATATAGGCGTTAATCTATTTTGAATAGGCGAGTTGTACTTTGGGAGAAGCCTACGGGTGCAATTGTTCGATTAATTAGCAACCATGAGTGAATTTTATGAAAGGGAGAGTTACTAGAACACAATAGAATTGGTGAATCGATCACAACCCTGGAATATTTGTCTCTATTGAATACACAGCAATCCTTTNGGGCGAGGGGGGGAGGATTTGTGATTAGGATAGGAATATACCTAGTCACCGTGCTTAATTTAATATCGTATTCTTAATCCGTTCTTGATAGATTGATTTCATATGAATATAGGCGTTAATCTATTTTGAATAGGCGAGTTGTACTTTGGGAGAAGCCTACGGGTGCAATTGTTCGATTAATTAGCAACCATGAGTGAATTTTATGAAAGGGAGAGTTACTAGAACACAATAGAATTGGTGAATCGATCACAACCCTGGAATATTTGTCTCTATTGAATACACAGCAATCCTTTTGCTACTTGATAATTTAGTTACTACTTAGAATTATAATTTAGTATAATCACATTCTTGACTCGAATTTGGTTCAACTGAATTACAATCTTTGTGAATTTAGTGGGTAGTTGATACAAGTCTCTGTGGGTTCAAGACTCGACTTATCATTTTATTACTTGTACGATCATATATTCTTGCATATGCGTTTGGGAGCAACATCTTCCTTTCGCGTTAATTACTGATCTGTAACGGACATCGAGTGAGATACGCGCCATGATATCTAGTTAGGTACGAATATCACGATCCTTTATTCGTCGTGTGTAACCAATTACCAAATTTTTTGAGGTTTTAGAACTCGTTTTGGGTCCGGGGAGCATCGCTTTATCATGCCCGGTGATGAATACATCGTTCTTCTTTTGTGGGACTCAACACGAAAGGTTCCCTGGCCTTGATTTCAGTCTCGTGCATCCATGCCCTTCTTTCATTTTCTTCAGCAGGAAATCTGTTACGCTCTATCCCCTATTTTACCCATATACAGATAGTCCCCTCGTTTTCTAGAGAGTAGGTTTGACGAAATGATGGGAAACGATAGATAAACACTGGTTTCTTCCCTTGCACATTATAACTAAGATGACGGGCAAATTGGGACATCCCATCAGTCATATCGTTCTGACTTCAGACATGTGCCAGTCATCGGCTGGCTTTCTTCGAATGGGAAACATCGCGCATTGATTGCTTTTTCCTCTATAAAAGCCTCATCCCTTTTCACTTCTTCCACTCTCCGATTCTAGACCTATCTTCGAATATTCTGACAGTTTTTAACTTCTCCAGATCTTCATACATTGTTCATTGAGCCTTCATATCTTCATCTTAATCTTTATACATCTTCTTTGAAGCTTCATCCCAGACCTTCATACTTTCATACCATCTTCATATTTTTCCTCAGAACTATATTTTCCATATTATAATGGAAAGAACTTCTAAGTTAGTGCCCCAGTAGGCTGCCCCTTCATTCTCCTACCCAGTCACAGATGCTGAGGTGGACATTCCCGAGGTATCTCAAGATCCCCCTATAAAGAGCTTTGTAATCGGGGGCTGCTCTATCTGGGACGACTTCAAGGTCAAGAAGGCCTCTATCCAACAAGATTGAGGCGAGGGGGCATGGAGATACATATTCTTTGTCACCGAAGAAACCCTATCCGTAATCCGAGCTGGCTGTATATGGGAGGCTAAGGACGTGGTCGTCCTAAGGCTCGATGATAATATTACCACTCACGTGAAGGGGTATCTGAGCGTTTACACTTATCCCTTCATGCTCGCCCCGGTGGACCCCATAGTCCTTGATTTTTACAAAAGGTACGAAGTGTGCCTGGGGCAAATCCACTTGTCCTTCTAGAGGATTGTGATCCTCTTACACCATTTTGTGAACAACACTGAATCCCCTCAGTTCACCCTCGACCATCTACTCCGCCTACACAGTCCCCGAATCTTCCGAGGGGGACTGATCAAGCTCGTTCACCGAGCAAGCAAGGCTCCTTTCTCGAGCATCGACGATGAACGTGACTGAGGCTGGTAGGGAAGTTCGTTCAGGTGGAAACGAAAGACCTGATTCCCTTCGAGTTTTTGTTGTTCCCCGAGGAGTGGAACGCATCCTGTAAGTATAGTCTCTCTTGGGTATTTCATTCTTTTTATTCTTTCTCTAATTGCTTGTGTTTGTGGTCATGAAAATGTTGCCCAAGCTCCTGATGCAATCCTTCAGTTCAAGGAGTGGATCAAAGGGATCTTTAAGAACATGCCATACTCCGAGCACGCATGGCGCAAACTTTCAAAGGGAAAATAGGAGGCCCGTTCTCATGGTGAGGTTCGTCCCTAAATAGTTATCCCCACGCTCTTAACTTACATAATGGTAAACCTTTCTCTTTTCTTACGGGTTTGCCTAAGACCACCGAACTTAGGTCGTTAGATGAGGATGATAATCCGTCCTTGCTTGCTGAGCCCTCTGTTTTGAGCTAGCCCTGGACTTCCGCAAAGGAGAAGAAGAAGAAGAAGAAAAATAGAAAGTCATCGTGTTCCCCGTACCCCGAGGCGAAAAGGAAGAAGAGAGTGGCCACCCGGGTCCGAAAGCTGAATAAGAGAACCAAGTTATGGGTATCGGACTCGGACTCTCTCTATCGGCTCAGGGACCTTCTCAAAAAAGACGGCCTCTTTGTTGCTCATGGGTCGACCCTTAATGAAAGGGAGCAGGCGACAATCGTGAAAGAGGACCATGATGTCGATCCCTATCTAACTCGGGGACCTGAGGGGGAGATGGAGATTGCAGCCTCTCAGGAAACCGGTTATGTTTAGAAGGAGGCGACCGGTGTCATTAACATTGTAGAGACGCCATCCTATATCGAGTCCATGCTCGAAGAGGCCAAGCGGGCAAAGAAAAGTCATGTGAGGGAGCGCAAGGTCCAAATGATGCCCTCAATAAGTTTTTCGACGACATGGACATGGCCGTACTAGAGGATTTTTTCGGTCTTGGTCATCTGGAGGTCCTGAAGAAGGACGTTCCTTTGGGAGCTGGCATGCTAAGTTCGAGCCCTAAACTATTTTGAAGCAATTTCCCGCTCTGAGTGAGGACCCTGAGCGCAAGAGAAAGGACGTTCTCATAATCCTGAAGGATGTCTGGGTCTTTTCTGCTCTGGTAGGCGTCGCCAACTACCTTTGATGCCTTGTGACCGATGAGGATCAGGCAAAGATTAACAAAGTAGGCACGTAAAGTCTCTTCAACAGGGTGCAGCAAGAACTGAAGCAGGTAAGGCGTTAACCCTTTTGTACCCTTTTGTCAATCCCACTTAGGTTTCTTATGCCCTTTACTAATTTCTTTGTTTTACAACCTTCAGTCCTTCACCATGAAATATTCCTATGGTACCACTTGGAGATTAGCCAGCTCGAGTTTGAGCTTAAAGAGCAGGTCTAGAAGAAGGACATTTACTGGGCTCTGAGTGAGCAACAGGACAAAGCCCTTAAAGATCTCCCGACTCTCCAGGCCGAGCTAGAAAAAGCTCAGAAGGAGGCCTCGACCCTGAAGCGAGAACACGCCAACCTGGTTGAGAAGGTATAGATCATTGAAGCTAAAAATGAGTAGTTATTCGTGGTGACAAATAACACAACTTCGTAGGTCTAACAGAAGATAGACCTGATCGACCAACTGCGGGCCGAGATGGATGAGGTCAAGGCCATGACCAAAATGTGGAAGGGAAGGATGGACCTGTTGGCTTTGAAGAAGGAAGCTCCGAAGGCGGAGCTGGAAGCGGTGGAGAACCAACTTCAGGTGGCGAAGGATAAAGCTGATAATGGTCTCGGTGGAAGATGACCTTCGGGCACAGCTGAGCTCGACCGTCACAAAATAGGATGCTCTCAGATGAGAATATGCGTAAGTGAGGTCCAAATTGAATTCAACCTCTATTGATGCCGAGGAAATGGTGACCCAGTAAAAGACCAATGTGGAGGCAGCTGAGACCCGCTTAAAGACGATGACTGAATACATAAAGCAGCTATCCCGAAGAGAGACCCTAGAAGAGATCCATGCCCGAGGTTTTGATCTATCAGTCAAGATTGAAGAAGCTAAGAGGCTTGAGGCCAAGGAAAATGATCTCTACGAGCCTGAGGGTCCCAAAGGCTCCGAGGGTTCCAACGGTTCTGGCGACAAGTCGAGCCCTGGTGAAGACCAGGCGTAGATGCATTAATACTTTTCTAGTTTTTTTTGTGTGTATTTTTTTGTTTATTTTGAGGTCGTTCTATCGGGCCTTTGTAAACATATCTTGGAATATATATAAAAAAATTTCCTTTCAGGCAATATCGTGTCTTTACTTTTCCAGCATTTTCTTGCAATTCCTATTCGCGTATTATTTTTGATGCCTTCGCATGGAATTAGATGTAGTTCTAGGGAATTCATTTTTGGAGGTTCGAACATATACCAACTTCGATGCAACTTCATTTTCTTGTGGCTTCTAACCCTCAGTGAGATCGGAGCTTTTCAAGATGCTTAAGTATTTTTAGATGATGTTTATTGCCGAGGGTAAACTTTTAGTAGGTTTTGAATTTTTGTAAGGGAAATACTTTCTGGTTACAAACTTCAGACATATATGAATCATTTTTAAGGTGTCCATAGCCTTTTATATTTGGGCACTGCCTAATATGTTTGTTGCCTCCGGGATTTGGTAGCCGGGTCATCTGAATTTTTATCAGGCGACAGTCACTGAGTAGGGGTAGGCTGTGAGCTCGATAGTCCCCGAGAAGGGTTAGCCCATGGGCTTTATGATCGGGGATCAAAGAAAAACATGTGCAGTAACAAAGTATAAGGGAAGTGGAAATTTCTTTAATTTCTTAGTATGCAAGGTACACGATCGAAAGCACATAAAAACTTGTGTCATGGCTAGATTGGACTATGTGGGCATAGTTCATACTACTGTTTGAACCTTACAATGAATACTAACCACCAAAACATAGAATTTTGCACATAAAGTGTCCTTGTTAAAGACCTTAATCTGAGGGTAATGAACCCCAGTATCCGAGGTCGAACTCGTGAGGGCTCGGATACTGTTGACCTAAAGCAAACGATCATTGATTCCGGTTTGAAACCAATCTTCAAATCTAAGGTTGAATGTTTTACTGTTGCCTCAGTAAAAACCTTGTCGAAAATCCCACTATGGGACAAAATTGGTTCAAGGGAAAAAGAGTGCTACACGTGCTTTCAGACCTAACAGCCATATCCGTCTTTAGACGATTACCTGCATGCGTTAGTCCGATTTATAACATGATTAAAACATAATTGTTTTTTAACCTTAGCAGTATTACCGCTTTAACTGTGTCACGTTCCAGTTGTTCGGTAGTTGTATGTCATTTTCTACTCCGTGTTTATATGAGCCTTTGTTGGTTATTCTGACAACTTGATACCGCCAGTTCGAGCCCAGTTTCCCTTCGTTCGGGTTCCTGGTGTGTAATGTTACTTCCTCAACACGAAGTCCCCGACTTGAAAGTGTCGTAGGCTTGCTCTTTGGTTGTAATACCTTTCTATCCTCTGTTTCTCGGAAGCCAACTTGACCGGGGAGTCCTCTCTCCTTTCATCCAATAGTTCCAGGCTCATGATCATGGTCTCGCTATTTGGCTCTTCGGACGCATATTGGAACCTGAGGATCGGCCTTCCCACCTCAGCTGGTATTAAGGCTTCGACTCCGTAGACCAAGGAAAATGGGTGGCCCCCGTGCTAGACTTTGAAGTCATGGGGTATGCTCATAGGACTTCGGGCAGGATCTTCTTCCATTTCTCTTTTGCATCGGTCAACCTCTTTTTTATGTTTTGAAGTATGGTCTTGTTTGTTGATTCTGCATGCCTGCTTCCACTAGGTTGATAAGGCGTTGATAGTATCTTCTTGATCTTGTGATCTTCAAAAAATTTGTTCACCTTTTTTATGACGAATTATTTTTCATTGTCGCAAACGATCTCGGTCATTATCCCAAATCGACATACTATGTGGTCTCAGATGAAGCCAATGACTTCTTTCACCTGGACCTTTTCGAATGCTTGAGCCTCGACTCATTTGGAAAAATAATCGGTCATAAATAGTATGAATTGAGCTTTACCGGTTGCCCATGGTTGAGGATCAACAATGTCCATTCCCCACTTCATCAATGGACACGGGGAGGATTTCTCTTGGTTGATGATGGATCATTTGGGCATGTCTTTGTCAGTCGTCGCATTTCCGTACGAAGTCTTTCGCATCTTTCTCCTTCAATCCAGTAATAGCCGGCCTTAATTATTTTACGAACCAAAGATTCTGCCCCCAAAATTGTTCCCGCAAATGACTTCGTGAACTTCTCTCATGACGTATTCGGTCTCTCCCAGTCCCAAGCATCTAGCCAACGGGCCATCAAAGGTTCTCCTAAATAATGCCCCTTCGACCAAGCTAAATCTGGCAACCTTGGTGCGTAGGGCCCTCGATTCTTTGGGATCCGAAGGTAATATTTCATTCGTCAAGTAGTCTATGTTTTTGTTCCTCCAATCCCAAGTTAAACTCGTTGAGTTTTCTTCGAAGTGGCCTTCTTTTATCTGCACTGTTATTCCCAAATAAAATTCATCAACATCGACCGACGACCCCAAGTTAGTGATGTCATTGGCCTCGTTGTTTTAATCTCGGGGTATGTGCTACAGGGTCCATTCCTTGAATTGATGCAGGGTTACCTGCAATTTTGTCCAAGTACCTTCCATCCATTCTTCTTTTACTTCGAACATCCTGTTAACTTGATTTACCACGAGAAGGGAGTCTCACTTAGCTTCGATCACCTCGGCCCCAAGGCTTTTATCCAATTCTAGACCTGCAATCATGGCCTCATACTCGACCTCATTTTTAGTCAATGTCACAGTTATAATAGATTGCATAATTACATTTTCCTTAGGCGATTTTAATACGATGCCAAGTACGGACCCTTTAGAATTAGAGGCACCATCCGTGAAAAGGGTCTAGATTCTTGAAATGGTCCTCTAGGTTAATAGTAATTCCCTTTCGCCTTCAGGTATTAAGGTCGGCGTAATTTCAGCCACGAAGTCTGGAAAAATATGAGATTTAATGGCGGTTCAGAGTCAATACTCGATATGTACCCGCTAATTTCAACAACACATTTGGCCAATTGTCCTGAGAGTTGGGGTTTGTGCAGGATGTTCCTTAGCGCGTAAGAGGTCATGACACCTATGTGGTGGCATTGAAAGTACGACTTTAGCTTTCTGAAGGAGCTTAGCAAAGCGAGCGCCAATTTTTCCAGGTGAGGATACCCTGAAGGTCTCTCATAGAGTTCTACTAACATAATAAATAGGAAATTGCGTACCTTCTTCCTCCCGGACTGAGACACCACTTACTGCCACCTCAGAAACCGCGAAGTAGAGGTACAATTTTTTGTCTGTCTTCAGAGTGTGCAACAGGGGCGGACTCGATAAGTACCATTTGAGCTCTTCCAAAGCTTGTTGGCATTCTGGGGCCTAAGAAAAGTTCTTCTTCTTCTTTAATAATGAGAGGAATCGATGGCTTTTGTCTGAGGACCTTAATATGAACCGGCCTAGGGCGGCTATACGCTCAGTGAATCTTTGAACGGCCTTGATGTTTTCCACCATGGTATGTCCTCTATGGCCTTGATTTTTTCGGGGTTGATCTCGATCCCTTGATTGGATACCATGAACCCGAGAAATTTTCCCGATCCGACCCCGAATGCGCACTTCTTCGGGTTCAGCTTCATATTGTATTTCTTCAGTACAACGAAGGTCCCCTACAAATGTTTCAAATGGTCCTCTGCTTACAGGGACTTGACTAACATATTGCCTGTATAAACTTTGATTGATTTCCTATTTTTTCTTCGAACATCCGGTTTACTACGCGTTGATAGGTGGCACCAGTGTTCTTTAATCCAAACGGCATTACATTATAATAGTAGGTGCCAAATTTAGTGATCAAAGAGGTATATTCTTGATCGTCCGGGTCCATCCGAATTTGGTTGTACCCGGAATAGGAATCGAGAAAGCTGAGTATCTTATGCCCGGTCGTTGCGTCGATCATCCGATCTATGTTAGGCAAAGAGAAAGAGTCCTTAGGGAATTCCTTATTTATATTTTTGTAATCTATACACATTCTTAGCTTATTCCCTTTTTAGGCACTACCACTACGTTAGCTAACCAGTCCGAGTATTTAAATTCCCGGATGGACCCTATTTTAAGAAGATTGAATACCTCGTCCTTGATGAACACATGCTTGACCTCGGATTGCGGTCTTCTCTTCTGCTTAACTGGGTGGAACTATGGGTCCAAACTCAAGTTATGAGTGGTTACCTCCGTTGGGATCCTTGTCATGTCAAGATGGGACCAAGCGAAAAAATCTATGTTAGTTTTGATAAAATCAATGTGTTTTTTCCTAAGCTCGGGGATTAACCCGTGCCCATGTATACCTTTCGATCCGGTAGGTGTTTGACCAAATGGCTTTCTCTAACTCTTCGATCGTCGATTAGGTGGCGTCGGTGTCATCAAGAGCTATGGACGATCTCGGGACTCCGTAATCATCTTCCCCATCTATTCCTTGCTATTGTGGTTCGACCGAGATCGGCGTTACTGGTTGTTATTTAATTTCTTCCTTTCAAGTCAGCTCCACATTCCTTGATGTCGAAACTGCGGGCACCGGGATTACTTCATCGACTACGAACATTTCCTTTGTAGATGGCTGCTCTCTGTAGACTATCTTGGCTCCTCCCGGTGTAGGGAATTTCAACACCCGGTGCAAGGTCGAGGGTACTGCCCTCATGTTGTGAACCCTTCGATCATGTAGAACTTTGTCTCTTGGATTGTCCCAATGGTATTCACCGGCAGGGTACTCACAGCCTTCCGAATAGAGTGTTATAACCTCATGCCCCTTTCGATCATGTAGAACTTTGTCTCTTGGATTGTCCCAATGGTATTCACCGGCAGGTTTATCTTTTCTTTAGTAGTTTCGCATGCCATGTTAAATATGTTCAACACTCGGACTGCTGGCACTATTTGGTCCTATAACCCCAATTGCTCTATGATCCTCGATCTGATAATGTTGGCTGAGATACCTGGATCGATCAACAGACATTTAACTTGATATTTATTGATAAGTATGGATATTACCAGCACATTATTGTGAGGTTGCATGATGCCTTCGGCATCCTTGTCGTTGAATGAAATGGTTCCTTCTTAGACATAATCTTGGATGCATTTTTCCCTTGTGATAGACGCTTTAGTGCGCTTTATCATTGGCCCTTAGGGGACATCGACCCGTCCGATGATCATGTTAATGACGTGCTGAGGCTCCTTTTGTTCGACCAGTTTGTTGGTGCCCCTGCTCCTGAAGTGGTTTTTGGCCCGATCACTCAGAAACTCTTGGGAGGTACCCGTTGTTGAACAACCGAGCAACTTCTTCTCTTTGTTGTCAACAATCCTCGGCCCTATGACCATGAGTGCGATGATACTTACGCATCAAGTTAGGATCTCTTTGGGTAAGGTCGGGCTGCAATGGTCGAGGCCATTTAGTCTCTTTGATGTGCCTGATGGCTGACATGATGTTGGCATCATCAACGTTGAAATTATACTCTGATAGTCTCGGTAGTTCCCTACTCCTGAGAAGGCTGTCGAAACCATTTTTGCTCATCAAACCTCGGCTACTCGAGGGTTAAGCCCCTGAGTGAATCCCTGAATGGCCCAATCATCTGCAATCAGAGGCAAGTCTATTCCTTGACACAGACTATATGAGAATCTCGTTGTCTCTTTGTTTAACCTTGAAAAGATTCGACTTTCTGGTCTCGGCCTTGATGGACCTGACATGGGACTTCACGAAAGCATATGCAAACATAGAAAATGAGTCAACGGAATTTAGGAGTAAGTTGTGATACCATATCATTTCTCCTTTGGACAAAGTCTCCCCAAACTTCTTCAATAACACCGACTCGATTTCATCATCTTCAAAGTCATTCCTTTTGATTGCGCATGTATAGGAGGTCACATGCTCATTTGGATTTGTGGCTCTGTTATATTTTGGAATATCAGGCATACGAAACCTCTTTGGGATCGGCTTCGGTGTCGCGCTCGGAGGAAAAGGCTTTTGGATAAATTTATTGGAATCCGGCCCTTTCAATATTGGGGGTGCTCCTGGGATTTGATCGACCTAAGAAATGTATGTTTCCACCTTTTTTTCATTGGCCTCAATTTTTTTCTCGCCTGACTCTACCCAGTTCATTAATGCTTCAAGCATTTTCATTATTTTGGGATTGACCCCGGTCTCTAGGTGATGTGCTCGTTTCTTCAGATTTTTTCCAGGGATTATTCGGGCTCAACCCTACTGGGGGCTTGGCTTTGATTCTATAGTTGCGTTATCGCCTCCTGTTGACCCTGCAACATTTCGAAGATTAATCATAGGCTAAACCCATCGCCTTCGCCTTCGGGCACTTCTCGAGCTGTTTGTTGGGGTCCATCGTGAACGGTGTTTTCGCGATCAGTTGGCAAATTGACACTGATGGCCACCTGTGAGTTAGCAACGACCGGGTATGAAACTGGGACTCTGTTCGCATAAGTAGGAGGCACCTCGTTGTTGGGAACCAGATTATTATTTTCGCCATGATGTCCAGACTCGGCGTCAGCGTTCAAGTGGGAAAACTGAGAATTTGATATTTTTAAGCTGACCTGGAATTAAGACTTAAAGAACATACGTAAAATAGATGAGTTATGGATATTTGTATCAAATCACCACAATTATCCTTAGCCACATGGTGGGTGCCAAACTGTTTATCCTTAAATCGGATAACAATTAAACTTGTACGCGATTTTAAGAATATGTGAATCGATTCAACACAAATAATTAAGAATATTAGATAAACGAATTAAAGACAAAAATGATCAAACTAGTTGTAATGTTACGTCTTAGCCTGAACCTAAGTTGAATAGTAGTTTTCCCTCGACCGGGCCCTTGGTTTGAACCCAATCGTCAATGAAGAACAACAAAGTTGAGTAAGAACTTTTGCAGTATCTAAAAAGCAGAAAATAATTTTTTATTGCCTTGATTCGCGTGTTAAAATGTGTCTCAAAAGAAAAAACCTCTCTTTTATATAGTAGGAGAGTTTCATCCCTAGTACAAGGCTAAAAGGGGTAAAAATCTTCCTTTCTCATTAATTACTGATCCGTAGCCGACATCGAGCGAGATCCGCACCGTGATATCCGGTTAGGTATGAATATCACCGGTCCTTTATCCGTCATGTGTAACCGTTTACTGTATTTTTTCAAAGTTTTAGACTCGTTCTGGGATACTCAAGCGTCTCTTTATCATGTCTGGTGATGAACATATTGTTCTTCTATCGTGGGTCTCGATACGAAAGGCTACCGGCCTCGATTTCAGTCTCGTGCGTCCATGCCCTTCTTCTGTTTTCTTCACCGGAAAATCGGGGTACGCTCTATCGTTAATTTTACCCGTATAAAATATTAATATTGTTGGTCCAAATTAAATTTTATTTACAAAATTAAATGTGTTAGAAAAAGGAATAGGCAAATGTATAATACTCGTGAATACGCTAGAGACACTTATGGGCCTATCAAAATGCCTAATTAGTTGGGGGGAAAAACAGGCCAAAAGGTATTAAAATCTTCTTTTAAAGTCAACTTGATGGATCATTCACACAGGTGAACAACCTAATATACATTTTGTTTTTGACATTTAGTCTAACCATTGACATCTAAAACGAAACTCTCCATAGAGTTGGGGCAATCGAATTTCGTTTAATTTACTTGTCTTATATTCGAAATTCATTAGGCCAACTATTTTGAATTGACGTCATATATATTCAATTGAAAGAAAAAGCATATTTCACTAGAAGTTTATTATTTTCATTTATATAAAAAAAACAACCAATTAGAACCGTAATCAAAGGTAGAAGGATTTGATTCATCTTACTGCAATTCGTGATGGTATAAAGCAAGGGATACGAGAGGGATGTAGAGAACCGACACTAAAATTCGAGTTGTAGCCACAATTGGATATTTTCTCACAATGAATCAAGAAACATGCCCATAAGGTGCTCCTATTAGGTCGGCCATAAATTGACAGATCTGCCATAATGGCGGACAAATTAAAGTCCATAGATAGAACTATTCGAGAACCTGCACAATTGGAGAATTGAATTTGTGGGGAAGGGCACATAACTACTCACTAGAGTTATTAAATGAAATGACAGATAATGTCACCGTTCAAACGGGATAAAAAATAGAAATAGCCAAAATTACAACGGGAAATTAATTACAGTCAAAAGTAATCAAATTTAAACAATTTTTTTATGTAAGGATGAAATTTAATACTCCCAGAAATATTCCAACATAGTATACTGGAGTTCAAATTATTTACATATGAGCTTCCAGCATAATGTACTGAAATTTCATAATATGATAGGTTCCAACATAATATGCTGGAAATGTATATGCAGAAGCTTCATAATCTAGCATAGTATGCTGGAATTTTTCGTGTATTGGAGTTCCAACATATGCTAGAAATTTATATATAAGAGCTCCAACTCCATAATCTAGCATATTTATGCTGGAATTTTCCGTGTTTCAGTAAAATAGTGTCTAGTTTTCAATGACCTTACAAATACTGATTATTTTTCAATTATCAGTCTAGAAACTGGCTAGCGCGTGCTATTTTCACCATCCAAACTCATGCATTATAGGTGGCACAATTAGGCAAATCCGAAATTCAAATTGAAATTCAAATATTTCGGATTTTTTATTCGAATTTTTTGAATTTCGAATTTAACTTTTAAACTTTTAGATATCGGGTTGAAAATTCAATTTGGTACGTCGAATTTTAGATATTCGAAAATCAGAAATTTTTATACCTAAATTTAGTGTTGCCCATTAGATGTTAGTTCATCATTCGTATGCCAATAATAATAAGTCCAATACCATACTCGTTAGATAGTAACTCATATACTTAATACTAATTAGTAATTCAATGCGAGAATACTTTCTATACATGGTTTTACAATTGCTAATTTTTATTGGCCTAATTGATATCTATATTGTATTGTTTTGATAATAATTTTACTGCTTGTATGAATAATTTATTTGGATGAGCATAGTGATAATGAAGAACTGTTTAAGCATTAATACTTCATTTGAGTATTTATTTTTGCAAGAGGGAGAAACAGCTCGACTAATAGGCTCAATATTAGCAAATTCAAAATAAATAAACCGATTAATCGATCCGAACTTAAATGATCCGATATAATTTGAGCTTATATGAAATAAATTTGGATTATCATTTCCTTGATCAAAAAATTAAAAAGTCAAATTAAAATTTTTATATCCAATTTCAACTGCCCGAAAATCAACCTTAGATGACATGTAATTGATTTTGCCTGGCGTATATATTTCTTGTATTTGTCCTTTGGTTTCACTGATTCGTCCTTTGAGCTATATATGACATATCGAGTTCAAAGTTTGTGTACCATTTGAACTTGTTCTCTAGCTATGTCTTATGCAATACTTTCACCATTCTCTCCCTTTCAAATGCAAGATTGTTTACCTTAAAAATAGTATTAATAATTATATTTGATTTGTAGTTTTAAAAATATGTGGTTTATTTTAATACTAATTATTAAATAGGAAGTGCTAAGTGTGAGCCAAAGGAGTAAAATATGCAAACCAAAATAGTCACAAGGCGGGGCCTCGAGCTCACTGAAATTGGGCCTTCGAGGTCGAACGAAGACGCTTAGTAATGAGCAGTCGATGGAGAAACAATAATATTGCGGGTCTCGGGGATACCCTTTTGCGGCCAATAACGAGCAATAAATGAAGAACAATTAATGAACACAATAAATGGAAGGCAATAAATTAGTGAAACAATTGTTGAGCACACTTAGATAAGAAACGTAAAGAATGTTCCATGGTATTGAATATACATTCATGTGTTTCACAAAATGACAGGGGTCCCCTTTATATAGGAGGGGGGAATCCCAACATAGTACAGTCTAATCATGACAAGAAAATGTTATTGGTGCAGTTGTATAATGAATCAGTACTGACTTGTACTATTTTTGCAGACATGATCAACTCTAGCCACGCCTCCTTGAGAATTTTTCGTTTTTCCCTGACGATCATCGATTTGTACTGCTCTGAGGTTGACCATAGTGAACCTTCGATATTCTCCCTCGAGGGATGCACCTCGGGGACAGACTTCGAATTCTGCTTCGAGCTTCTCGAGGCCAGGCATGGAGTGCCATAGCAGCATAAAAATCGGGCTCCCCGATTTTGGCCGTATACAGATAGTCCCCCCGTTTCTTAGAATGAAATGATAAGAAACGATCCTGAATTCTCGCTTCTTCGATATCCTCATTGTGACGTCAGCCATGTGAGGTCATTAAATAATGTGACGGAAAGGTTGTACAGGGGTCTTTGTCAACACGGTTCTCGAAAAGCCCACAAACCGCCATTGGTCTCCCTTTCAACTCCTCCAATATGCTTAGATGACTTCTATAAATACTTCACTTCTTTGACTTTTACATTTTTACAACCTCTTAAAATCTTCAAATCTTTATCAACAGCATTCCGTTTTCACCCACTTTCTGCATTCATTTCTGCATCAGCTCTCTCTTCTTTCTTTGAAATTTTATCATGGCAAAAATATCTAAGACGGTCCCTCAAAGAGAGGAAGCCCCTTCCTCTTCATGCTCGTCCAAGAGGAAAACAACAACACTCCCCGTATTGAGGAGTGTATTCCTGGGCACCTCGAGACATCCTCCAACTTTAAAATTGATAAACCCTCTTCGGTACCAGGCTGATGTGAGCCCATGTATCGATACATTAGTCTACTGACCGATGTGAAGAAGGTAAAAATAGATTTCCGCTGGGGGGAGGTGGTGCAAGTGGAAATCCCTTCATCGGAATAGGATATAACTGCGCGCAAAGTTGGTTCCTCAGCGTATATACGTATCCTTTCACCTTAGGTTCAGTAGGTTCTTCTTCCCCCTTAATAGACCATGTGATCCTCTATTTTTGCCGACAATATCGAGTGAATCTTGGTCAAATTTATCCTTCTTTTTGGAGAATCGTCTATTTGATTAGATATTTATCTAACATGGTCAAGGGGATTCCTTTCACCCTCGATCATCTGATTAGATTATATAGCCCTCGTCTCTATCGAGGGGCCCTAATCAAACTACAATGTCACTCTACCAAAGCATTTTTTGCCAGCATCGATGATGATAAGGACCGGGGGTGGATGAGTCGCTTCGTTCGAGTCAGGACTTCGGCCCTCATCCCTGCCGAGAAGATTCCATTCCCCGAGGAATGGAATATGATACGTAAGTGTCGTTACCTCGAGCATGTTTTATCATCTGAATGCCCTCTTTTCCCCTTTTGAATTAATTCCTTTCTTTCTTGAATTGATTCCCTTTTGGTTGCACAACCACCATGTGGTTCCCCGGCGCGGTCAGGGACCTCCTGGGCTGGGTTAAACTCTTAGACTCCACCTCTTCATATGACAAGCATGTTTGGCGCGACTTGGCCAAAACTCTATGGGAGGCCAAAAATCATGGTACGCCCTCACCACTGTCACTTCCAAATTCTTCATAAATAGATTTCTTGGCGGTATGTTTGATATTCTTCGCTTTTGCAGGCCTCGGGGAAGCCGTTTCAATGAGATCGCCTCCTTCTAGCGAAGAGGAGACCCAAAAACCTGCCACAGGCAAAAAGAGAAATAAAGAGACATCGACAGTGTCCCAGAAACCGAACAGGGATAAGGCTCGAAAGCCTAAGGCCGATGCAACAGTCCTAACTCCGGCAGCTATTGAGAATCTTTGTGCCGAAGATGAAGACTATGATGATTTCCTGATGGTACTTAAGGCAAACCGAAGCGCTGACGCTTCGGAGGTTGCTGGGAAGAAGGTTGCCGAGTCATAGGTGGTCGATGCAGTCCCACCTTGAACCGAGGAAACCCTCGAGGAGGGTTTGAATGCAGTCCCCGATCCGACCATTAAATAGGATACAACTTCTACTGATGAGTACTTGGTTGGCGAATTTGGAGGAACTAGTTCTAAGACCCTTCGAGAGCAAGAGGAAGCCCCGATATAGGTTGATGCCAAACGAGGTCTTCCATCAGGCATGTCCTTTTCTCCAAAGCAAATACGGGATGCCCATAACAGAGAGACTCCCTATGTGGAGGCATCCCAGGGAGAGAATGATGCATTTGGAAAAACTTTCGTCGGTGTTGAAGAGGAGCTCGATCTCGATGCCCCAATTATTCTCGAGGAGGCTACGAAACTCCAAAAACAGGTATTTTCTTAACACAATGCTTACACTTTGAACTTTGGTTTTTGTTTTTCTAACTTCTTCCCCTTGTGTTACAGGTCACGATTTTGTAAGACCAGGCTTTTTCCAAGCTACGATACGAACTGACCCATCGTGAGGAGGAGTCTGAGAAACTCACGTCGGAGTCGAATGAGCTAAAGACTCTATTCGCCCGAAAGGAGGAGGAGTTGAGTGGCCTCCAAGTAGGGCTGGAGAAATCCCTCCACGAACGGGCCAACTTCACCGAAAAGTTAGTTTGGTATTCATGATCTTTGCTCTTTGTTATTATAACTTGGTGTTTATTGCCTGATTCGGCTTCTACAAATTGAGTGAAATGATGCCTTAGTGGGGCAGCTTCGGGAAGATATTATGGTGAAAGATGTCGAGATCCTCGAGCTGAAGCGGTACAAGGATATCATGGCCTCGGAGAGGGGTACTCTTCAGGAGAAACTGGCCTAGACTAAGTGTCTTCTTCAAGTTTCTAGAGAGGAGCTGACAAGTATAAGGCGCTTCATGCTAAATCAGTTGTTGTGCTGTCCATGTCCAAGTCTGAAGCCGACGCACTTTTGATCTCATATCGGGAAGATGTGGCCGTAGCGAATGCGCTAGAAAGAGAGATATCTAAAGAAGTTGAGCTCAGGTTGACTCGTGCCCTTGGGCGTGCTCGATTAGAGGATCGGAGGCAGGCCTTCGAGGAAGTGCACGCCAAGGGTTTCGACCTTTCTGTCGAGATCAAAGAAGCGAAGGCCTTGGAAGAGGAGTCGGCAGCTCTGACCACTTCGGATGAGGGCTCGTCAAGTGACTCGAGGAGCAGAAACAATGAAGACTAGGCCACCTTTGTTCTTTTTACTTCTTCTTCTTTTTTATGTGGGCTCCGCGTGGGAGTTTTGTAAATTCACATCTGTAAATATATTTTTGGAATGCAAAGGGTTTTCGCATTTAATGGCTTCAAAGTTTTGCCTTTTAGTTTTTACGCAAAAGTTGAGCTCGAACTTTAATTTAACACTTTCGAGGTTGCTCTTGGAGTAACAGGGACCCTTGAGATCAGGCTGCTCTTATTTTGAACACATGCTTTCCCTAGGTCGGGTTGGTTAGGTATCGATTTAACTCCTCGATCCCTTGAGCACTGTTCAGTGACATCATTCTTATGACATGACCTTGAAGTGACCGAAGTGGCTCCGTTGGTACATTTCCCCAAAAGTAATAATTTCCTCGTCAGAGATGATGGGCTATAAAAGTTAATGAATAATCGACGCTCTTCTTATATATACTTGCTTTCTCTTGCATTAGGAGCTTTACTGCTTTGCGCAATTATCTTTCTTTATAGAATTCTTTCTTGCACCAGTTCTTCTGCTATCTCAGTTTGAAGATATCGCCGGAGCTTTCACCTCCCTTCCTTACTTTGAAGGAGTTATGGCTACTATGTCTACATCCGCTCATCAGAAAGAAGGAAGTGCCTCATCTGCTTCCCGCTCGACCGGGGGTACACCGCTGGCGTTTGGCGAGCTAACCTTGAATTTTTTTGTCTCGATGAAAGACTGTACAATAGAGAAACCTCTCAATGTTCCGAGCCATCGAGAACATGCATCGAGGTTCATTCGATCAATATAAGAGAGACACCTCGAAGTTGTGAGGAAAGACTACGGATAGGGAGAAAAGGTGATGCTGCAGGTACCCTCCTGGGAAGAAGATATTATGGCCCATGTAGAGGGGTTTTTGAACGTGTATACGTACCCTTTTATGTTGGGTCCTCTCGACCGAATCGTGCTAGAGTTCTGTCAAAGATATCGAGTTACTTTGGCCCAGATCCATCCGTCTTTCTGGAAGATTGTGCTGATGATGAGGCTTTTCACCGAAAAGGCTGAGCTCGAGTTCACTCTTAGTCACCTCATTAGATTGTATCGGCCTTTGCATTATCGAGGTCTAATTACACTGCAACGCCGATCCACCAAGCCCTTTATTGTCAGTGATGATGAGGACAGGGTTCAAGGGTGGATGAGTCGATTTCGAGTGACGACTGTTGATATCATTCCTGCGGAGTTCCTACCCTTTCCTGAGAAATGAAATTTCAAGCGTAAGTGACATGCTGCACTTTATTATTTTTGTTCTCGGTGGAGGTAGACTCCGTAAGAACATTTTTCTTTCTTCCTCCGCAGCGATCTCGTGGATGCCAAATGAGGTCCCTGATCTTGTGGGCTGGGCCCGCAAACTGGCGGCCTCTTCGACTTATGATGAGCGAAAGTGGAGAGACTTGTCGAAAGACAAATGGGAGGCTAAGCACCATGGTATGTGCAATGTAGTCCTTCTCTCGAGGAGTGCTTTCCTTTACGTACACTAATTTCTTGGTTGCAGGCATCGGTGAGTTTTCTTAGGCGAGACCGTTTCCTTTCGAGGAAGAGGAAAGGCCTTCGACTTCCAAGCTAGGAAAAGATAATAAGAGAAAAATATCCTCGGAGGACGAGGATACTTATAGAAAAGTAGGACCCACCTGGGGGCATGGGGAAGATGCATCCAGTGACGAAGACCTTATATTCATTGGTCGACCTGTGGATGGCAACGTGTGTGAAGAGGACAGATCTAAGTCGATGGCTCGAACCAGGAGGCCTACCGAGGTTGTTGAGCTTGCTGGGCCGAAGGCCCCCAACCTCGAGGGAGATATTTCACAAGAGAGGAGGGGCGAAGGTCCTTCATTACCCGATCTGGCAGCTGGTCCTCCAATGTCGGGGAGCACTCCGAAGGAAATGGGCTTTGATGTGCCTTCGCCTAATCAGAGCGCCCCGGGTTGCTCTACTAGGGCCGATGAAACCGAACCGATAGTTACGAGATCTACCTTCGAGGAAGCTCAACGACTTTTGCTCTATGGTGAGTTTTGAAGTCATTATAACTTTTCTAACTTCGTACTTCCTTCTTTTAAACTGAACTTTGTTTCTCATAGACCTTCAATAAACTCAAGTCTGGGCTGCTTCCTGTGAGGCCAAGTTGCGTGAATCCTTAAATGAGGAGAAATCTCTCAGGCTCTTTTGTGACAAGAAGGCAAGAGGGCTGATACACCTTCTATCGGAGTTGAACCGAAGTCACGATTATAAAAGGCAACCTCGAGAAATAGGTAACCTCTGTTTTGAGGGAATACAGGTTTCTTCTCCCATTTTCGGAAACTAACGTTTCGGTATCTCAGTTGCAGAGAAATATAGAGATGTTGGAATGCCTTCGGGCCGAAGTCAACCAGGTTAATTCTGAATGCAATGAGTTGAAGGCACAAATAGATTTTCATAATTCGGCCAAAAGGAATGCTTTGGCTAAGGTCTCCTCCCTCGAGATACGACTTCATAGTGCTCGAGAAAGCAACTTTGTCCAGACTAGCATGATTGCTAAGCTTGAAACATATCTTTTGAAGATGAAGGTCGAAGTCGTAGAGGCTAGAGCTGAAGCTGAAGAGGCCTGAGTAAAGGCTGTTAAGGGGGAGAATGTCTACTTAAAAGATGCTACTGACGCACAGATGAAGTTGCGGGGGACTTTCGATCGAGAGAGAAGAAGCAATGAGTATGCCCGATTTAGATCCCGGAGGGAGACCCTCGAGGAGATTCATGGTACGGGCTTTGATCTTTCAGAAGGGATAGAGCAGGCTAAGGTAGGCGAGATTAATGCCAAGTTCCTCCTCTCCACTGACGATGAAGTCGATGTTGAATACGAAGAGGAAAGAGTTGGCGAGGATGCTAGTCCCAAATGGGTTGATGAAGGCAAAGTCCCCGAGGAGGAGAAGATGAAGTACCCGATAATAACGATAGACTAGGTCATGAAAAGGATCCATGTGAGAGTGTTGTAAATGTACCTTAGTACCATCATTTATATAAAGAGATCTTTCATTTTGTCTTCATTTCTACTTTTGTGGTTTTGAATTTTGATGCTTGCCGTTGAGGTCTTATAAGCTTGATTTTGACTCATCGACATTTTTTGATTAGTCCCCGAGCGAGAAGACCTCGGCCTTCATATCGAGGGTATGACTTTTTTATGTGTCTTATAAGTTCGATATTATGGCCTTGGCCTTGATATCAGGGTTGTGCCCTTTTAAGGTTTTACAAATGCGATGTTGCCTCATTGAGGTCTTACAAATTGGCACTTAGTCTCTTTAGCTCGGCCCTGAAGCTCCATGGATCGGCCCTGAGGCTCTTTAGGTTGACCCTTAGGCTCTTACGCGTTGGCCCTTAGGCTCTTTAGATTGGGTCGATGCAACCTCTAGCACGACTATAGTTTTCCCTCATTTTGGCTAAAAACTTTTGAAGTTTTTATTATGCCTTGGCATGTTTTGTGTTCGTTTGACTCTTCGAAGGCTCAAACGAGAACCCCGATTATGAGTCGATATATGACGATGGGTGAGTACCTCGGGAGGTTCTCTTGAAGGCTGATTTTCGAAGCCTTTTAACCGAAGACTGATTTTTTGAAGTCTTTTTATTCTTTCGAGTTGATGTGACCGAAGCTCTTTTACTTATGCCGAGGGTAGCCTAATTAACCAGTTTTTTTCAAAGTATTTTCGAAGTATTTGAAGGCCTTTAGTTTTATGGCGGCACTCAAATGTCTCCGAGCAGCGTTAATTTGGCTGGAGCCTTTTCGATATGACCGTAGTCTTTAGTCCCCAGGGTGAGATGACCTCGGCATCTATATTGAGGGTATGCCTTTTTAGGGGTCTTACAAGTTCGGATATATAGCCTTGGCCTTAATATCGGGGTTATGCCTTTTTGAGGTCTTATAAATTTGATGTCACCTCATGGAGGGCTTACTAGCTCGAAGTTGCCTCGTTTAGGTCTTATAAATTTGATGTCGCTTCATGGAGGCGCTTACTAGCTCGAAATTTCCTCGTTGATGTATTATAAATTTGAGTCTTTGATGACTCGGTGAGCTGGCTGTTGATGACAGTCCTCGAGTGTTCGAGAGTATTTGGCTCTTGAGCAGTTTCATGAGAATAGTAAATTTCTTTTGAGGCACAAAGTATTTTGATGACTAAGAATATTTCTTTGAATACTTGATACATATGTACATGTTTTTTTCCTTCGGGGGCTCGACTATTCTACATGGACACGGTTCGTTTGACCGTTTGGTCAATTACAACATTGGTCTGTCGAGGCCTTCTTCGGCATAACTTGCTTTCTTCGAAAGGGTAGCCTCCAAGGGTGTTGCCCCTCAGTATTCGAGGTTGATTGAAAATAAGCCTTGAATATTTGTTGAGTTTTCCTTAGGTAGCATCTAGGTGTTGCCTCATTAATAACCTTTTCGGTAAAATCTATTTGGGATAATACCCGATCTCAAGGGAAAAGAGTGCAACGTGTGCTTTAAAACCCAAGGTCTTCGAGCTGGAGGGTGCTCCGACTCCACTCAATCGAACACTTGCAATAAGTTAGTATAAAACATAAATGAAAAGGGAGAGGGTTGTACCTTAGCAATGATAGGGTTCGAGCCTCGATACGCTTCAATTGCTTGCTCTGAGGACGCGACATGGTCCTTTATTCACTCCTTCGGGTGTATCCGAGAATGTAGGTTATGGTTGCTACTTGGTTGTTTGCTTGTCTTTTGGCTCCTTCGAGGTAGAGGGTGTCGATGCCGGTGCCACGTCATGCACCGCGAACATCTCTCTTGATGCATGCTACTTCCCGTACACTGTTTTCCCTCCGTTCTTCGTTGGAAACTTGATCATTTGATGAAGGGTTGACGGCACCGCTCCCATACTGTGTATCCATGGCCTTCCGAGTAAGGCATTGTATCTCATGTCACCTTCAATGACATGAAACTTGGTGTCTTGGATTGTAGCGGCCATGCTGACTGGGAGGAGGATTTCCCCTTTGGTAATATGCTCATTAGTATCTGTTTCCCGTTGTAATTTAGGATATGGAGCATCTTGAACTTCTTCGGAATGGTCTTCGGAGCCGCGCTCGACGGAAATGGTTTCTGAACGAACTTCTTCGAAGTCTACCCCCTTCAGAACCAAAGGTGCGCCTGGGATCTGGTCGACCCTCGATTTATAGTTTTCTACTTTTTTGTCGTTGGCCTATATCTTCTTTTCTCCTGATTCAATTATTTTGGTGAGATCCTCGAGAATTTTCACAATAGTGGGGTATGTTCCTGACCCGTTATTACTCGATCTTTCTGGTGCTTGCTCGACTCGAGGAGCTGTTTCCGGCCCCACCACACTCAGGGTTTTTGTTGATTCTATAGCTGAGCAATGACAACATGTTGTGCTTGAAACATCTGGAAAATGATTTTCAGGCTGACTTCATTTCGAGCATGTGTTGTTTGTGCGTCAGGTTGAACTTCTCCTTGCACGCTTCCCCCGACATCCGCACCCAAATCTGTGCTAATAGAAATATGCGAGCCAACATCAACTGTGTTGGGAATAGGTGCTACTCCGGGGTTGAGCGCTGGCACACCGGCTGCTGAAGCTGTTGTATTATTTTCCCCATGAAAACCGAGGCCATTGTTGCCATGCACAGGTGCGTTAGCTTAGTTTAACATGTTTTAGCCTGAAAGAAAAAAAATCTTGGACAAGAAAAAGTGTGAAGAATAATGTGTGTTATCACAAAACTAGCACTAAAATAATTACTATTATCTTTAGCCCCACACTGGACGCCAAACTATTTACCTTGAAAATGGTATTAACAATTATATTTGATATGTGGTTCTAAAAATATGTGGTTTATCTTAATACTAGTTACTAAATTGGAAGTGCTAAGTGTGAGCCAAAGGAGTAAGCTATGCAAACCAAAATAGTCACAAAGCGGGGCCTCGAGCTCACTGAAACCGGCCCTTCGAGGTCGAACGAAGACGCTTAGTAATGAGCAGTCGAGGGAGAAACAATAATATTGGGGGTCTCGGGGATAGCCTTTTGCGGCCAATAACGAGCAACAAATGAATAACAATTAATGTACACAATAAATGGAAGGCAATAAATCAGTGGAACAATTGTTGAGCACAAAAAGCAGAGAATGTTCTGTGGTATTGAATATATATTCATGTGTTTCACAAAATGATATGGGCCCCCTTTATATAGGAGGGGGGTCCCAACATAGTACACGTCTAATCATGACAAGGAAATGCTATTGGTACAGCTGTATAATGAATCAGTACGGACTTGTACTATTTTTGCAGACATGATCAGCTCTAGCCACACATCCTTGAGAATTTTCCGCCTTTCCATGACGATCATCGATTTGTACTGCTCTGAGGTTGACCACGATAAACCTTCGATATGCTCCTTCGAGGGATGCACATCGGTGTCAGACTTTGAATTCTGCTTCGAGCTTCTCGATGCCGGGCATGAAGTGTCATAGCGGCTTAAAAATCGAGCTTCCTGATTTTGACCGTATACGAAGATTTATCTTACTTGTCATATGCACTCCTTCAGGAGTTTTATAGCCTATCATTTTTTCTCGTTGAACTACCCTTATCAGATAATCTTCCATAAGGCTACAAACGAGAAACTTAAAATAAAGGTAGCTTCAGACCTACCATAAACAAATAGAAAAGAAACGTAGTCTAAATTTGAGAGAAAGATTCTCTATTTTTTTTTGTCATAAGAGATAAAGACTGAAAATATAGACTATGCTTGAAAATTTGTTCTTCAAGTTTTTGAATAACTCTCTTTTCCTCGAACGAACTAAAAATTTATAAATTACGAATATTCAGTATGATATTGATCTATAGTACTCGTCAAATACTTAGAGTCCGGAACCAAAATGATGTATATTTTGACACAAACAACGAAAATAAGTGAAAAAAAAAAGAATAATCATACTATGTATAACGCCCAAAAATTGGGCGCTATACATTAACAGTAATTGTGCCGTTAATGTATAGCGTCCAATTTTTGGGCGCTATACTGCAAAAAGTTGACCGTGTCAGTATAGCGCCCAAAAATTGGACGCTACACGTATATTTCTTATTAAATTCCGTCTTCTTCTTCAAACCGTCCCCTCCCCAAAATTCCTCCTTTTTCTTTACTACCACTGCTCCACCCC
>ML382799.1:574-17157 GCA_005239525.1 Nicotiana knightiana | reverse complement strand
GCAAATATATATATATATATATATATATTTGCAATTATCTTGTAAAGGATATTTAAATAACCGCCCATCAACATACGTGCTATCTCCTAGTAAGGCCGTTAGAAGTAGCGGCATAGACCTAGGAGGGCCGCAAGCTGGTGACCAATTGAGAAGTCTTTTTGAGCTGACGTTTAGAGTATAGCCGATATTTGAAAATTAGTTGAAAAATAATCACAACTTAAAAATGCTGCACAATAGTTGAAAAATAGCCACACAAACGTCAAGAAATATTTTTAAAGTTTGAACCTCAGGCTCTTGATCTTCATGGAAAACCCTAAATTCTTTTGTGTATTGTATGAGTCTTTATCTATATTGCTTTTGTTATTTCAAGCTAATTGAATGCTGACTCAAAGTCTCATGAGGCATATACTCATGCACCAAAAGGCTTCATTGACATTAATACACACTAACCAAGCAGAGCAACCAAATGCCTATGCCTGATTTTGGTAAGGATTACAACTTCTACTTGGAATTAATTAGCTCATTCCTCTTGTACATATTGCCCCGGGTTTCATCCTCTTCACTGCAATTGTACTCTCCAAACCCACTCTCTTTTTTGTCTGTGCAAAGTAGACGGAGGGGGATAAAAAAGAGGGTGCTTATCACTTTATTAAGTTGTAGTTATATTCAATTAATTATTTTTTAAAAGCTGGTTATATTCCGATTTGCCACACTCAAAGTCATCTGAAAAATGAAACGTCAATCCTGACAATTTGAGTTAGCTAGAGAGGTGTCACGACTCATGAGCCAAACATGACCAACATTGGTCGTCAAATCCGAGCGATTGTTGCGAATATAGATGAGGGAAACTACAACTAATTAATAGGCTAATCTTTTGATTCGGTTCTAATATTCAGTATTCAATACCAAAACTAACAGTGAGAAGGGACAACTAACTTTAACTAAGTTCAATGAATATGATGTGAAGAAAAGAGAAAAAGTAGCAAAAACAGTGATGCACAAGAAATCAAACTACAGTAGTTGACATAACACTTCAATGCTAAAAGATCAACTCAATATGGTACTACGATTTTGATTTGATATCGAATGTGGGCCTCTAGTGTGGTGGGCTGGGCCACATTCTAAAGAAAACATTTACCCCATTAGCCATATCAACGTGGTAACAACACACGCACAAATTTTCTTTTTATATACTATGTAAAAGGGTTCGTGGTGGGATCTTACGAGGAGTTTGAGATGACATATTGGTGGTATTTACTCTTTTGTTTGGTTGGAAAACGACAATTATATTATTTCTTCCCAAGTGGGGGTTTGGACTTTGGGGCAGCCAATTGCTTGCGTTTTCTATTCCTTTCCTTTGCTCTTATTCTCGAAGTGACAATTTGTTGCTTTCTAGATTTTATTCTTTTCAACTTTACTCTCTCTTTCTTTCTATTTGGGTTATTCTTTTAGGTCAATAAAATAATATCTTTTAGGATTCAACCATCCACTTTACATAATGTAAATTTCTATTTTCCTCTTGTTATTGGCCATTACTTGAGACATCCATATTGTAAGATTTGCGCCGAGTAGATTTAGTATAGAGGGTAAAGAACTCTCCGCCAAAAAGTTCTCAATTCTCTAAACTTGATTCAAGACCTCTGATTACCCCTCCACCAAAATCCTTAGGAGTCATTTGTGTACAAGATAGGGTGTATTAAATATTAATAATGTTGAGACAAGTTATGTTGAAATTAGTTATGCTGAGATTGTTTTTGATCGACTATTTGGTTTGGTGTATTAAAAATAACATGCATTGTATAATTTTTTTTTTAAAAAAAATATTTATTTACAAAAGTAACTTCCATATTCTTTGGAAAGAATTTGAAAGGACAATTTTATCTTTATACATGTTTATCTATATATTAAAAGCTATGATATTACTAATATCATGATTTGCTATGTATATAAAAAGTATTGAATAGAATGTATAACTAACGTATAAGTTAAAATACTATCAAACAAGGGATTAATAAGACAAAGCTAATACATATAGTAGTATTTTTACCCCTTAGTGATCCAGTAATGCCATTTTGAAGCGGGATAGCTTTGGTGACGCTTAATGCGCGGAGTCACTGTCTCAACATATGGATATGATGATTGATGATAAGAGTCTTTTAACTTTGTCTATATTCAGATATCTTGTCCAGCATTTACATTTTACTAATTAATGCCACAGTGTTGACCCTATAATATACTCGAGAATAATTCAGACTCTCATTATTGTTTGCCTATCATTTATTACTAAGCATGCTTAATTTCTAAGAGGAATAGTCTAGGCAGTCTTTTATGGGAGTTTGGAAGCTATACTTGAACTATACTTATATAAAGGTTTAACCTAGATAAAATCAATTAGATATAAGACAATTATTTGCAAATAAGTTTCTTTGATAAGGACAAATAAATAGTCTAATAAAAATAATAATTACTCTGCTATTACAAATTCGTAAATGCAAATCTATTAGCGATCCCATATAGGGCACTAACGTACAGCAAATGAAATGAATAATCAAAATTAGTACAGTCGACAAAATAAATTCAATTAAACTCCTTCGAACCCTATAGCTCTGCGCCTGCTCATACCAAAGTAGGAGTACTTGACGAAGTGCTAAAGGTAATTTTAGAAAACATTAATTTTTTTAAATAGAATATAATTTAGAAAGAACTTCTCTAAAAGGTAGTAGCATATTATAAAATGGGTCTAATTTGTCAAATCTAGCAGACGATCGACTTAGTACTTACCCAACCTAGAATAAAGCAAAAGTTTAACTTGAAATGAAAACCAATCATTTGTAACGAGGTTAGGAAAGTTAATCCACATTTTATGTAGCTCAATTCTTAAAGTTGCCAAACAAAGTAATGATAAAAGAATCTGAAAACGTGTTTGACCTTATGATTTAAAATGATATCATGCTCCTAATGTTGTAAAGCAATTTAGGCGGTGGAAATGAAATGGTATATTGACTAGAATCATTTGCTTGTGAAAACTGGGAAATATGATTATGACAAGACTTGGCTTATCGCGAAAATCTAATACAGCCAAGATTCGCATATAATCTCTTTATTATAGAATTACATGCGGCAACATATTAAATACTTCAAACATGTAAAGAGTTAAGATTTATCAATAAAAAAGAAAATAAAATAAAGAATTTAAGTTATACTCCGTTTATAGGTTGACAGTGGGGTTGTGATCCAGGAAGGGCGGCTCGAGATACTTGGGTGCCTAAAGCGCAACTACAATTAGAGGTTCAAATTTTTATTATTGATTTCTTAAGTAATTATTTTTCAATTGATATATAACTAACCGATTTAATTGTTTTTGAGATGTTATTGATCTTATGTAAGATTTTATCTATTTTATTTGAAAAACTTCTTCCTGTTGATATGATTGTTAGGTATTTGAAAAAGAATTAAATCTTTTTATCCGATTAAAGTATTATCTAGTACTTATATTACTTTTTAACACTTCTAATTCGAAATATAGGTCTAAGCTATTAATATTAGAGTGATTGTTATGCTATAGTGGTCAGAATGTAAAAAATACAAAATGAAGGGTTTATCAAGTTTAGGGAAATCATAAAAATATGTTAACTTTACTAATCAGGAGGACTTTTTCATTCCTTAACAGTAACATCAACTTCACAATGATAAATTTTTACTATAAGATGCTTAAACTTTTCTAAGAAAGAATTAACACATAATATATTCCTTTTAAAATTAGGGCCCCTCGAAATTGGGGCCTAAGCCATATCCGTTACTTGCCTAGTCCTTTAGTCGGCCCCATTGTGATTTTTATCCTAAAAAAATGGATAACAATTAAATTTGTAAGTGGTTTTAATTAGGATACATGGATTAATTCGATATAAGTGATAAATTACGTTAAATAACAAATAAAGATATAGTAAATTCAAACCACGTGAGGAAGATAATCTCAGCCTTGATGAAATTTCCACATTCGATCTGAATTCACAATGGCTAGCACTAGTGAACGAAAATAAGACCTATGAATAACAGTAAAAATAATAGTGTATTGCTTTGGGATACGTGTTACAATGTGTTTCAGTTAATAATCAGACCCCCTTTATATAATAGGGGAATCCTACACTAGGTACAATTTCATAAAAGGTAAAAATCTCCTGTTTAACTAATCACTGGATTTCCGTCAGTACGTGCCGAGATCTGCGCCGTGGTTGGTCACGAATATTACGGCCTTCCATTAATCGTGTTCGATTTCCTTATAATTCCCACTAAAGTCTTAAGGGATTTGGATCGATCTCAGGGTCATGGCCTCGATACAATCGAGGGCGGGCGTCGTGCCCCAAATGCCTCACTCGACGAATCCTTCATCTCGATTCCGGTTCCTTGCCCGATTTATTTTATCGAGAACTGGGCCGGCTTATGGGTCCGGTTTCACCCGTATACAGATAGTCCCCTCATTTCTCGGAGAGCAAGTTTTACGAAAACGACGAGGAACAATATGAGTTCTTCGATCTCTTCTTCAACACGCTACGACACAAACGACAAAGAAACCGAAATGTCCCGTCAATCGCGTCATAATGACGCCTAGCGCGTGTCAGCCGTCGGCAGGTCGTGCTTGAATTTGAAACGGCGCCAAGCCTCTATAAATACCCTTTCCTTCGTTCATTTTTTATTTGGACTAGGCTTCTACCTTCGATCCTTCAAGATATTACACTCTTCTTTTATCCCTCAATATTCTTACCTTCGTTCTCCAAATTACAACCTTTCTTTTACCCCTTGCTCAAGCCACTGTGCTTGTTTTTATCAGCAAGTTCTCATCCATCATCTCCTTATTCTCCTTCATAGTTTAAAACCCTTTTAACCATGTAAAAGAAATGGCAAAGACTTCCAAAACCGTTCCCAGAAAGATGTTCCTCATTCTTCGCAGTCGACCACTAAGGCTGAGGAGACCGCCCCTGATATGGTCATCCTCGAGAAGTCTGCTCCGAGTGCAGTCGTTGATGAACCGGCACCCGAGCCTCACTTGAGAATGTTCGTCCCCGGGGGATGTTCGGTAAATGATGACTTCAAGGTTGATAAACCTTCTTATGTTCAAGGCCGGTGCGAGGCGGTGTCTCGGTACATATGCTCCATCATCGAGGCTTTTCTCACTACGGTTCGATAGGAATGTAGTTGGACGGATAAGGATGTGGTGATTCCCGAGTCTGATGACGATATCACTACACATGTTGAGGGATATCTAAGTGTTTATACTTATCCCTTTGCATTGGTCCCGATAGACCCGGTCATCTTGGACTTTTGTAGTAGGTACGACGTGTGCCTTAGCCAAATTCACCTATCACTATGGAGGATCGTGATCCTCATTCGATTCTTTGTGAATAAAATCGATTCGCACACGCTCACCATCGATCATATGCTCCGCTTATACAGTCCGTGAATCTTCCGGGGGGATTGATAAAGCTTGTATGTCGGTCCAGCAAAGCCCCATTTGCAAGCATCAACAAGGACCGGGATCGGGTTGGCAAGGATGCTTTGTCCCGGTAAAGACCACGGAACTGATACCCCTTGAGTGGAGGCCGTTTCTTGAGAAGTGGAACGTATCACGTAAGTACACCTCCTTCTGAATGTCGATTTTATGTTTCATCTTCCTTTTTCTCACTGGTGTTTGATGTGGTGCAGCCCTTGCTCGAGTTCCAAATGCCATCCCTCGGCTCAAGGAGTGGATGAAAGGAATTTGTTCACAGATGCCTTCTGAAGAACGCTCATGGCGCGAGCTCTTGAAGGGCCGATGGGAAGCCCCTTTTCATGGTAAGATCTTTCTTCCGAATAAGCAGTTCTAGACGTCCCTTTTCAACTCTTGTGTCCTCATTGACTCTACTCTTTTTGCAGGCTTGCCCAAGACTATCGAGCTCAAGACCTTGGCAGGAGGAGAGGACCTGCTCGCTGATCATTCTTCTTTGGGGCAGCCCGGAATCACAGCAAGAGAGAAGAAAAGGAAGAGGGCCTGAGTTCCTCGAGCTCGAAGAAGAAGAAACCGAGGAGAAGATTGTCTCGTAAGCCAAAGGAAAGTTCTAGCTCCCAAGTTGCTGACTTGAATTCACTCTACTTGCTGAGGGACGAGCCCGAGGAGGATGATCTTTTTGTGGCTCGCGAGCCGTCTGTCCCCGAGGAACGGCTGGCAGCCAAGGAGGAAATGACGGAAGCTAATCCCCCTTAAGTTCGTGAGGCTGATACCAAAGTGAGGGTCGAGAACTCTCGATATGACGGCTCCGCCCCACCCGATGTTATAGATATTTAGGCATCGCCTTAGTTCATAGAATCAATGTTCGATGAAGCCCGAACGACAAAGGAGTGAACTAATGAGGGGGTCCATGGAGCGGATGATCCACTCCGATGCTTCTTTGACGATGTAGACTCATCCACCCTGGAGGACTTCACCTGACTTAGAGGTGCCGAGGAAAAGTCCATCCTCAGAGGCCGGCGGGTTGAGCTGGAGCCCAAGGTTGATCAAGCGTTTTCCTGTTTGGAGCACGGATCTTGGCTGGAAGCGATCAATCATTATCACCATCCCGGAGGATGCCCGGGTTCTTTCTTCCCCCGTCGGGTTGCTAGCTACCTCTGGTGTCTGGTAACCAATGAAGACCAGGAAAAAATGAACGAGGTCGATACGCTATGCCTGTTCAACGAAGCACAACAGGCGTTGAATCGGGTAAAGTGTTGCCAAATTTTTTATTTTTCAATTTTAGTTCTTGATGATTCTAACATCTTTTCTCATATTTGCAGGCATGAATCCTTCCTCCGGTACCGGGATAAGCTACTCCAACTTGAGGCCGAATTCAAAGAGCTTGTTGAGAAGAGAGATATGTATAAGATTCTCAGCGAGCAACATGAAGGAGAAGTCAAGAGCCTTCGACCCGAGTTTCACGTGGCTTAGTAAGAACATGCCGACATGGTGGAACAAGTAAAAATCTTTGAAGTTAGGGATAACGAGCTAGACACGATGACTAACGGTCAGAATGCGGAGGTCCAGCAGAAGGTTGATTGGTTTGACCAGCTCCAGACTGAGATGGACGAGGTTAAGGCCATGGCCGAAGAGTGGAAGGGTAAAATGGACCGATTGGCTTCGGAAAAGGAGACTGCCCGGGAGCAGCTAGCCTCGACGGAGGCCCAACTTCGAGTGGTGATGGAAAAAGCTGAGGCCCGGTCCAAAAAAATTGAAGACCTCTAATTTCAACTGGGCTCAGCCGTTGCTGCACATGATACCCTTGCCGATGAGCTTGAAGCAACCAAGTTAGTGGCAGAAATAACCTGGGCTGATGGTAAAGAGATGGTGGCCCAGTACAAATCTGATGTCAAATATGTGAAGCGGTAGTCCTAAAGGGAGGCTCTCGAGGAAGTTCATGCCCAGGGCTTCGACTTATCGGCCGAGATCGAAAATCCCCGAGTGAGGGTAATCTCTTGGATCCAAATAGGGGTGGCCCTTTGGCTCGATGTCTTTAAGGAACACAAATGTAATAGCTATTAAGCGACAAATTATTTATCTGCAAGGTAGAAACTTTGTTTCATTTCTGTGCACAATATACAAGGTTGAAAATGTGCACAAGCTTCGTGTTATGGCTTGAGTGGTCTATGTGGGAACGGTTCATTTTACCATTTGGCCCTTACAATAAATCCTATTCACCGAGCCCAGACTGTTCGATCACAAAGTTTCTTTCCTTGCTAAAATCATTATCTGAGGGTGATGGCCTCCAGTATTCGAGGTCGATCATAGAGAAGGCTCAGATACTATTATTGTGATCCTTGACTCTGGTCCATAGTCAATCTTCAATTCTAAGTTAGCACGATCAAATGTTTCCTCGTTAAAAACCTTGCCGGAAAACCCATTTGGGACAAAACCGGTTCACGGGAAGAAGAGTGCAACGCGTGCTTTCAGGCCTAAAATTTGCATCATTCCTTGACCTTTATCTGCAAGTGTTAGTCCAATCCGTAATGTATGTAAATAAATGAAACTAATGGGGCCGTACCTTACCATTAGTTTGTTTCAAGTGGGTTACGTTCTAGTTGTTCGGTAGTCGCTCACCTTTCGTTGTTTCGAGCTTATATGATCCTTTGCCGATGATCTCGATAATTTGATATGACCTTCCCAATTCGGTCCCAACTTCCCTTCATTCAGTTTTCTGGTATTTAGTGTCACCTTCCTCAACACCAAGTCCCCGACATTGAAATGTCGGAGGTTGGATATTTGATTGTAATACCTCTCAATCCGGTCTTTTTGGGCGGCCAACCAGGCGAGGGCGGCCTCGCGCCCCTCGTCTAACAGTTCTAGGCTTTTTCATGGCCTCGTTGTTTGACTCTTCGGTCACATATCGGAACCTGAGACTCGGTTCTCTTACTTCGACCGGTATTAGAGCTTTGGCACCGTAGACCAACAAGAACGAGGCGCCCCAGTGCTAGATTTTGAGGTCGTACTTCGGGCAAAATTTCCTTCCATTTTCATTTGGCGTCGGTCAACCTCTTTTTTAGGTTTTAGAGTATGTTTTTGTTCGTGGACTCCGGTTGTCCATTCTCACTAGGGTGATAGGGTGTTGATAGGATCCTTTTGATCATATGGTCCTCGAAAAACTTGCTCACTTTGCTTCCTATAAACTGCTTCCCAATGTCGCACACGATCTTGGCCGGCATTCTGAAATAGCATATTATGTGGTCCCAAATGAAATCAATAACTTCCTTCTCTCTGACTTTCTCAAATTCCTGGGCTTTCACCCATTTAGAAAAATAGTCAGTCATAAATAATATAAATTGAGCCTTACCGGGTTCCCATAGGAGGGGGCCAACGATGTCCATTCCCCATTTCAAGAATGGCCAGGGTGATAAGACCGAATGTAGCAGCTCCCCGGGCTGATGAATCATCAGTGCATGTCTTTGACATTCGTCGCATTTTTGTACGAACTCCTTTGCATCTTTTTCCATGTCGATCCAGTAGTACCCGACTCTGATTATCTTACAAACCAATGATTCGACACCCGAATGGTTCCCGCAGGTGCCTTCATTAACTTCCCTCAAAACACACTTGGTATCTCTTGGTCCTAGACATATGGCGAGTGGGCCATCAAATGTTCTCCTAAATAGGGTACCGTCTTCGAACAAGATGAACCGGTCCGCCTTTGAACACAAAGCTTTCAATTTTTTAGGATTCGAGGACAGTTTTCTGGTCTTCAGGTAATTTATATATTTGTTTCTCCAGTCCCAGGTTAAGCTTGTCGAATTTATCTCGGCGTGTCCTTCTTCCACTAACTTTTCATAAGTTGTACGACCGTCCCCGAGTTGAATTCATCGTCGTTGACCGATGATCCCATGTTAGCAAGAGCATCGACCTCATTGTTTTGATCTCGAGGTATATGTTGCAAAGTCCATTGCTTGAACCGATGTAACGTCACCTGTAGCTTATCCAGGTACCTTTGCATCCGTTCTTCTTTGACTTTAAACGTTCCATTGACCTGGCTTACCACGAGGAGGGAATCCTACTTAGCTTCGATCACCTTGGCCCCAAGGATTTTAGCCAGTTCAAGACCTGCAATCATGCCCTCATACTCGCCCTCATTGTTAGTCAATTTTAAAGTTCTAACAGATTGTCTAACTACATTACCCGTCGATGGCTTCAACACGATGCCAAGTGCGGATACCTTTGCGTTCGAGGAACCGTCTGTATAGAGGGAGGGTCTAGATTCTGAAGGAGGTCCCTGAGTTGAACAACAACTCCTTCTCGACTTCATGAATTAGGGACGGCATGAAGTCAACCACAAAGTTCGACAAAATTTGAGATTTGATGGCGGTTTGGGGTCGATATTTGATATCGTACCCGCTGATTTCCACGACCCATTTGGCTAATCGTCCCGAGCGTTCGGGCTTATCCATTATGTTCCTCAACAGGTAAGTAGTCACGACACATATGGGATGGCATTGAAAATATGATTTTAACTTCCTAGAGGCGCTTAGCAAAGCGAGCGCCAGTTTTTCAAGGTGAGGATACCTAGTTTCAACCTCGCCTCGATTACCTTCCTCTTCCTGTACTAGGTCTCCACTTACCGCTATCTCGGATACTGCCAGGTACATGTACAATTGTCCATCTGCCTTCGGAGTATGGAGAAAAGGTGGTCTCTAAAGGCACCGCTTGACTTCTTCCAAGGCTTGTTGACACTCCGAGGTACACAAGAAATTATTCTTATTCTTCAATAATGAGAAGAACCAATGGCTCTTGTTGGAGGACCTTGAAATGAATTGGCCTAACGCGGCTATGCGCCCGGTTAACGTTTGAATAGCCTTGACATTGTCCACCACGGTAATGTCTTCTATGGCCTTGATTTTATCAGGGTTGATCTCGATTCCCCGGTTAGACACCATGAACCCGAGAAATTTACCGGAATCGACTCCGAACGCGCATTTCTCCGGGTCTAGCTTCATATTTTACTTCTTCAATATGTTGAAGGTTTCCTGCAGATGTTTCAAATGGTTCTCTACTTGCAGGGACTTAACTAACAAATCGTCAATGTAACATTCACCTATTTTCCTATTTGTACTTCGAACATTCGATTTACTAGGCGTTGGTAAGTGGCACTAGCGTTTTTAGTCCAAATGGAATTACGTTATAACAGTAGGTTCCGTAATTAGTGATGAAGGGTGTTTTTTCCTGGTCGCCCGGGTCTATCCGAATTTGATTGTACCCGGAATACGCATCGAGAAAGTTGAGGATCTCTTGGTCAGACGTCGCATTGATCATGTGATCGATGTTGGGCATAGGAAAGAGTCCTTGGGTCATGACTAATTCAAGTGTTTGTAGTCTACATACATTCTTAATTTATTCCCTTTTTAGGGACGACCACTACGTTTGCTAACCAATTTGGGTATTTAACCTCCAGGATGGACCCTATTTTAAGGAGTTTACATACCTCTTCTTTGATGAATGCATGCTTGACTTCGCACTGAGGCCTCATTTTCTGTTTGACCGGGTGGAAATTTGGATACAGGCTCAGCTTATGGGAAGTTATCTCCGGCAGGATCCCTATCATATCGAGGTGGGACCAAGGAAAACAATTTATGTTAGCCATAAGGAATTTCATGAGTTTTTTCCTGAGATGGGGATTTAAACCTGTGCCCATGTATTATGATCGGGCAGATGCTCAATCAATATGACTTGTTCCAATTCTTCGACTTTGATTTGGTAGCGTCGGAATCGTCAGGAACTATGAATGTCACGATCCAAACCGATGGGCCGCGACGGGCACTCGATACCTTATTCGACCGAGTACCAACGTAACGTATATTTCTTATTACATTATCATCTACACGTGACATACGGGCCTAATACGCCAACATAATCATTTACAAACTCAAAACATAGGCCGGCAAGGCCGTACAATCTTTCACATATACGACATATTTCTACAAGCCTCTAAGAGTACATAACTGTCATAAAGGTTGGGATAGAGTCCCTCCATACCAAACAATACCCGTCTAAATTATACCAACCAAACAAGTGACTCCGAAGCAAATGGAGAGCACCAACATCTTTCGCTGAGTTGATAGCCTACTTGGAGGGCTCTCGACCTGTCTATCGGGACCTGCGGGCATGAAACGCATGTTCCCCATGCAAAAGGGACGTCAGTACGAATAATGTACCGAGTATGTAAGGCACATAAATAAGTACATAAGAGACATGAAAGAAATATAGAGCACATGACTCAACCTGTAAGCCTGAATAACTTTGTAAATCATAAATTTCTTTTAGCGTCATGCATATGCATATGAATGTCATGTCGTGCATAGGTACATGTTTCATAACATCATCAGCCTCTGAGGGCATCCCATCATATCATATCGGCCATTATGGGCAAAATCATCATCGTATACCAGCTGATCAGGTGGTGATGCGTATATAAACCCATAACCTTTTCCATATCCCATATACATATACATACATACATATATACGCATATATAATGCCGTTTGAATATACATACATATATACACATATATAACGCCATTTGAACCATATTTCAGCCACTGTGGGCAACATCATCATCATATACCAGCTGATCAGGTGGTGGTGTGTATATAACACCGTAACCTTTTCCCATATCCCATATACATATATTTACATATATACACATATATAACGCCATCTGGTCATGGGTCAATGTGCATATGTAAATGCATGAAATGCATATGAAATACGTCAATAAAATCTCTCGGTACGTCATAATGCCATTATGCCTCTGATTAATATCATGAAATAAACTTTACCAACATACGTATTTTCGAGACGCATGAACAAAATATAATAATAATTCACACAGGGAATCAAGAATATAGACACCCCTAGTATTTCTATGAATAGAGTAATTTATAAAACCATGAGTTTGCTCGTTTCTTCCGTATCATTTAGACCATGCCAAAAGAAAGAACGGATAGTCTTAACATACATGAGCCGATTCTCTTGAAAATTCCTCTAACATACATCAATTATGATAAAACACGTAACAACGAGATCAAAGTAGGAAAAAAATCCATATGATATTCTTGAGAAAGATTGCACCGTACTCCCTTAGAAACGCAAAAACCCGTTGCATCTTCACTTGAATTCTTGGACGTATAATTTTGCTTCTGGTTTATGTATGGAATTCAACAGTACGCTTGATCTAATATGTCTTAGCCATGGAAGAATACATAATTCTTCAACCTTTGATAAAGAAGACAAGTGACAGAAAGTTTTCAAATTGGCAAAGTAGGGAAATGGTCACATTAATATCGTTGTGGACCTGGTTTTGATTGCAAGAATTCTTTAACTTTTATTTGGGAGATTCAATGTTGTTGGAGTCTTTTATTTTATGCATAAATTAATGCACCCAATTTCTATAAATGAAAATTGTATTTATTCACAATATTTGGTCCAACAAATCCATGTTTGATCCATTTTGTGCCACCTCCTCCTTTAGTCTTGATTAGTTGGCAATTTGTTTCCACACTTACTTACACCCATATGTATAATTGTCCCCTCATAATTATCCAACAAATTTCACTTAAATATTTATCCACAAATATAATAATTAACTAATTACCTACTTAATTATGAATTATCTCAAATTACTTAAAATACTACCCACTTTTAACATACCTTATTTACCTTACTATCATGGCCATGTGGTACCTTGTATGGTACTAGTCCATAATTACCGAATATTTTAGCTCGGGCCGTATTTTATTCCAAAATGCCAAACCTCGACGACACTCATTTTTATCGATTTGCTTACCCTCTCACATTCACAAATTTACTTATCTCTTTTTTGAAATAGCGTGATACTTATAAATTCAAAATAAATCTCATTCCCGAACTTACGTCAATTTACTTGTGGCGTACTTCCACGTACGAAAACATGGGTTGTAACATCATTTCACCCTTTGGAACATTCGTCCTCGAATGTTGACTAATGCTCTTATCATTTTCTTAACTGATATCTTCTGAATACTTTAGAACTTTCCGTGCCATCTAGGCGACTGTTCTGTGAATAAGTCCAAAGTCTATGGCATCCCTCCTTAGGCCTCCTTCTCACATCACAACTGTAGTCGTAATCCTTCCAATATCGTAATTGTTGCTACCTTTCATCATGCAACATGTCTAGTTTTAATCTTGTAAGTGTGTCCAATCACTAGGCTTCACATGTAGAGCTTGATAAGATGTCCCTTTGGGAATTTATGAGTATACTGAAGTTCTTCTCTCGGTACTTGGTTGAATTCACGAATATTGTTATATCTCATCGCATAGGTCCGTTTAACCATCCGTATGAATTTACTGCCATAACTCTTACTTTAATTTATCGTTGCTGAGGTCTTCTACCAAATCCCAGCTTACTCTCGTTGTTCATTCCATATGTATAAATTTAAGTCCTTTAATGCTTCCTCGTTACATCTCATATTTAGAATGACGGTCCAATCTCATCTCATACTTTGTGGCTTTTGTCCATCTATTGTTGATTCAGCTTAATATTGATCTACAATATATCACTGATAACTTGAAACTTCTTACGTAATACTTTGCCGCTAGGGCTTACGTTACCTCAAGGAATATCCGAAGTGATTCCCATAATCGTATTTCATAGTGTCTCAATGTGATTCACCTTATGTGGTTACTTTACTCCTGTCCAATTCATAAGATCCGTTTCTTTTCTTCGTTGAATCATTACTCAATCGAAGGCCCAAACGTCATGTTTTATCTATCACAATTACACCCTTATTCTATTACCAGGGTGGCACTCTAAATGCTATTAGTCTTAGACTCCTTTGAGTTCATTCAGGCTATAGTGAACTTTGTATAACATAGAGAAATTGTCTGCTCTTCTGGTATTCATGGGCTTAATCCTAAAGACTTATCCATTCTCGTCACTTTTTCACTTGCCTTTCCTCATCCTTACTTATGTTTTCTTAAAACTTTGTCAATCTACCATTAGCTTGCGACCTATACATATCCATTTATAAACTTTCTTTTAACTTGCTTGCACCATAGATTTCCTTATGTTATTCTGGAACGTCAAGCAAGACATCACATCATCTCCAACTTTTCTCTATTCTCTTAACTAGATCTCTCAGTATTTAGAAATCATAGGCTAGAAGACATGCCGCTATCATTCTCGGTTATTGGATCCCTGTTCTTATAGCCTTTTATCCAAAATATGGACTATTCATGATCTTCTGCCTTTGAGTATCTCGTACGTTGTTCACCTTTACCTTACTTACCTTAACATCTCGCATCGTATCTTCTATCTCTTTCGTGACCTCCCTTCCACCTAGGTGTAATTCACGTCTATAACTTGAAGCTCTTATTAATATATTCACACCTCTGGTATATACACAATCCGGTGGGATCTTCGTACTGACTTCTTATGAGGCTGGTACCACTTCTAACTGGCTTCCTTGTAGAGCCATAATAGATTATGGTTGTTGTGTTATTTCTATTGGACATCTGATATTAAGAGCGATTCTGCCATGTTCTCCAACACAACTTCTATAATTTTTCTAGGTCCAATAATCAGACTCCTGATTTACTTAGGTGGTGTAATTCTTTAGTTCATCTTCCTTCTGATCAGCCCTTACGTAGGCTTAAGCTATCTTCCGGTTTGTGGCTCATGGTATCAGTTATTACCTTAACCTTTCATGGGCATTATGGAATATTACAATCTTCTAACGATTCAATCCTTTGTCTATGCCCTGAGCTCAATTCTTTATTTTAACTTATACCGGAGTCTTCTATGGCTGTATGATTGTCAACAAATATGCTGCCCGGGTAATGCTCCAAAATCTTGAGTGTATCCATAATGTACTAACTCTGGATCATTAATCAAATAATTTTTTCGTTCCATCTTAGATTTCTTCAACGTAAGCTATTACTTTTCTTGGTCTTTCTACCCTTGCGTTCATACTTAGCTTATCTTAGTGCCCACACTTGCCAGAGTTTTCATACAACTTATCTGATCTCGAATATTACTTTTAATTCTTACTTCCCGTTCATTAGCCACGGTAGGTGACACTTTCCCTTGAAATGCTTACAATGTTGTTGCGAGATTGTTGTTATACGACCATTTCCTCTTTAGGTTGTTGTGCTTAGGTTGAAGCCTTATTTCCTATCTCCTCATCTAGTCTTTCGTTGTAGTACTTATGGAGAACCCTTGACCCTCGTAAAGTTGTGAGCTTATTACAGACCTTTTTGATGTCCTTACTTGCCTATAATCATCCATAGTTGCTTACTTCCATGCCCTTGTGCTTGTATGGTTGCTTCTGAACTGATATTTTGACTGCCTTCCTAGTGGCACTTTCTTTTATCCCCGCAACATTCATATGTATCTTTAACTACGCCGACTCTTATTTGAATACATCTCAAGTATTATAATGATATTCTTCGAGGTTGAATTCTCCACGTTGGGTTCTACTATGTTTATCTCACACGATCTGATGATTCGTCTGTAACCTCCTGTTTAGCCATAATTGGGATATTCCTGACCAATTACTAACTACTCATTGGCCCATTCTCATATCAATATTCCTCGTAATCTTTCTCGGGTTACTTCCTTTGTCTTAACTTACGTCTCGCACTGGCTCCTTATTTATTAATAACAGCTCGGGAAGGAACCTTTACTTCCTCTCCTTGATGTCATGCTTGCACAATATTCTTGAATCGTAGCGTATTTGTAAGATTTGGATAAGTTCGATCTCGTTCCTCTTTCATTTATGANTTAAAATACTACTCAGCTGTCACCTGATGTTATTTAAATTACTAATACTAAATATTAAAACTAAAGATTAACTATGTTAAGGTATAAACAATTGTAATAAGAATCTAAGGTTATGGTTTCCCCCGCTGGTGAACTTACTTCTGGATACTTCGTATAACTTAATTAGTTATCTCTATCAATCATGAACACTCTATCTACCATAAATCTCTCTCAAGTAATTATGATAATTTACTAGACGCACTCTCTCAAGTTACGCTAGCTAGATTGCATTACAGTTCACTT
>ML382798.1:0-36942 GCA_005239525.1 Nicotiana knightiana | reverse complement strand
AAACTCTAGAACAAATAAACTATGAAATTAAAGGAAGAGAAGAGAAGAAAAACTAGGTAGAAGGCTCCTTCAAGCGTGGTGTGTATTCCTTCTCTCCAAGAATGGCATCCTCCCCTCAAAGTTGTGTTTTTGGGTCTATTTATATGTTTGGGACAAACCCTAAACGGTTAGGAGACTTCTATTCCAACTAGGAAACACTTAAAAACCTTTAAAACTCGGAGTTGACTGGACCAGGCACCCAGGCGTTAAGCCCCAAACGCCCCCTTAACGCCTGGGCAGGCCTAGCGTTAGGGGCCAAACGCTTGGCTAACGCTAGGGTCACCCTGGCCTTAAGGGCCAAACGCCCCCTTAACGCCTGGGCATGCCTGACTTTAGGGGCCAAACGCCCGGGTACGGCCCGGGTCACTCCTTTTCGACTCTTGAGCGTATTTTTGATGTTTATGCACCCATTTAGCTCGGCTTCCATCTCCAATTCACCTACACATGAAATAGACTCCATTATGCACATATAACGTGTATTTTTATCACAAAAGCACATAAAATGTAAGGTATATAATGCTTAAAACTATGAATTCTAGCCACACATCAATGGCCTTGAAATAAATAAATCCTTCCCCGGTGAGCAACTCTTGGATATTTCAATGAAAGAGGTGCCATGGTTCGCAAATCTAGCTAACTTCCTTGTGTGTGGAATCATACCGGATGAGTTCTCTTCAAATCAAAGGAAGAAGCTCAAACCGGATTGTCAAGATTATTATTGGGATGAGCCTACCTTTTCCGGATTTGCATAAATGGGGTAACTAGAAGATGTGTACCAGATGCAGAGCAAATTGTTATTCTTGAGGCTTGCCATTCCTCGCCTTATGGTGGTCACTATGGCAGAGAAAGAACGGTGGCTAAAGTGTTAAGTTGTGGTTTCTATCGGCCCGCTCTTTGCAAAGATGTAACTGATATGGTGAAGCAATGTGATGAATGTCAATGGGTCGGTGGAATCTCGAAGAAGAATGAAATGCCTCTCACTACTATTTTGGAGATTGATATCTTTTATGTGAGGGTTATTGACTTCATGGGTCCATTTTTGAGTTATTGTGGAAACACCTACATCTTGGTCGCGGTTGATTATGTGCTTAAATGGATTGAGGTCGTTGCTCTACCCAAATGAGATGCGTTGTGGCGTTCTTGAAGAAGAATATTTTCACAAGATTTGGTACTCCGCAGGCTATCTATCACGACCCCAAATCCTAACCGGCCGTGATGACGCCTATCATGGAACTAGTCTAGCCGGCCATTTCAGACTATCAATATATATATCATAATTTCCCAAAATAGCAGATTTTAAAAATGGCAAATGAGATGAAACAAAATACACACTTCCCCTAAAACCTGGAGTCAACTGTCATGAGCATCTAAGACTGAAAAATACAATGTACAACATAGTGGCTTGCTACAACAAAAGTCTGAGGTACAAGGACCAAAAGAAACTATGATCTGAGGGAAGGAAAGGTGGTGAGTTGGGCACGCTGAACAGCTACCTCAATCCTCGAATAACTCCAAGCTCGTCCGGAAATCAACTAGTGAGATGGTCCGGCACCTGGATCTGCACACAGAGGTGCAGGGAGTAACGTGAGTACGCCAACTCAGTAAGTAATCAAAGTAACTAAAAACTTGTGTGTAGTGACGAGCATTTAGAAATCATGTAATTCCATATAATGGATAAACGTGGAAATGAATAAATCAAGTCAGGAATCTACAATTCCAAATATTTCATAAAACTCCAGTTTCCATTTAAAAATCTCGTATCAAAACATTTATCATCAGAGGCTTAGTGTAAAGAAGAGTGGAAACAATATTTTCATAAAATATAAGCCCCTCGGGCACAGTATCACTCACAATAAAGCCTCTCAGGCAAGCCTCTCAGTCACTCGTGACTCCACTATCAGTATCATACGCTGCGGCGTGCAGCCCGATCCATATAATAGTCGACTGCCTTCACTGGGTGTACAGACTCCTGTAGGGGCTCCTTCAGCCCAAGCGCTATATCTGTCGCGGCGTGCAGCCCGATCAAATACGTATTTTGCAGCGGCGTGCAGTCCGATCCATATATAACATATATTGCTACGGCATGCATCCCGATCAATATATATTAAATCTATATTGCTGCGGCGTGCAGTCCGACCCACATGTAATACATAACATATATATTGCTGCGGCGTGCAGCCCGTCCCATAACAATCCTCACATACTCGGCTCTCGGCGTGACTCAGTCACCCTCACAAGCCACTTGGGCAAATTCATCTCAACTCATGGGACTCAGCCCAAAAATACTTTTCAGAGTTTTCAAAGCAGTGTGATAACAGTGAAGATAACAACAAGCAGGAAACATGACTGAGTTCACAAATGTTCTATCAGGATAGTGGTAGAATAGTGTCAAGGTACCTTTGAGGGTCTAAACAGGTCGGCACAAGGCCCCAATCATGGCTCACAACCCATAAACAAGTATAAATTTCTAAAATGCAGGATATCATAAGGTTTCAAATCGAATACATGGCTTAATAGTCGCCACGGGAAAGACCAAGTCGCAATCCCTATCGGTGCACGCCCCCACGCTCGTCACCTAGCATGTGTGTCACCTCATTTACAAAAACAATACCAAATCAAGGGGTGTCACACCCTCAGGTTTAGAGTTACATTCGTTACTTACCTCAAGACAGCCCAAAAACTACTCCGCGATGCGCTTGCCCCTCCAATTGGCTCCCAAATGCTCCGAATCTAACCAAAATCAGATTAACATCATCAATATACGCTAACGGAACAAACCCAATCGAAAGATATAAATTTTAACACAATTCCCGAAATTCGTCCAAATTCGAGCCCTGGGCCGCGTCTCGGAAGTCTATAAAATTTATATCGCTAGAATCCTCATCCTCCCACGATTCTATACATACCAAAAACACCACAATCAGACAAAAATTGCCCACTCAAATCACCAAAAGAATTTCCAAATTTTTCCTCCCATTCTTCCCAACTTTCCTACTTAAATTATTCAAATTTCAAGCCTAATCCATAACAAAATAACATAGAAACGAGTTTTACAATCCAGGAACTTACCTCCACTGAAAACCTTCGAATTCCTCCTTCAATTTGCTCTCAAACAAGCTCAATCTGCATGCAACAATGGAAGAAATGACCAAAATTTCGCGGAGGCACCTATTTATATTTTCTGACAAGTTAATCCGCACCTGCGTACAATTCCTCGCACCTGTGGACCCGCACCTGCGGTCCCAGGTGCGCACCTGCGAAATCCCACTAACAGTCCAATTCTCGCACCTGCTAGTCGTTTTCCGCACCTGCGACTTCGCAGGTGCGGCCCATGCTTCGCACCTATGGATTCCTCCTGCCTGGCCTCTTTTCGCACCTGCGGCTCCCCATCCGCAGGTGCGGCCACACCAGAAGATTCACACCAGCAGCTATTTGCTGCAAATTTCCTAAGTCCCAACCTCCGCTAACCATCCGAAATCAATCCCGAGCCCCTCGGGGCCCCAAACAAACATACCAACACACCTCATAGCATCATTCAAACTTAGTAGAGCCTTAAAAACACCAAAAACACCAAAATTACATCAAATTCAAACCTATGAACTTTGAAACTTCTAAATCTCGCCAATGATGCTGAAACCAACCAAAATACATCCGATTGACCTGAAAATTTGCACACATATCCAAAATGACACTACGAACCTGCTCTAACTATCGGAATTCCATTCCGACGCCTATAGCTTATTTTCCACTGACGCTCGAGAATTGCCATAAACTAACCTTCGCCAATTCAAGCCTAATTCTACATCGGACATCAAAACTTCATTCCGAACACACTCCTAAGTCCCAAATCACCTAAAAATGATATCCGAGCCATAAAACCCGCATTCCAAAGTCATTTACCAATAAGTCAACTCCCAATTGACTTTTTCAACTATTAAGCTAATTTTAGAGACTAAGTGTCTCAGTTTTCACCACGACCACTCCAAACCCGAACCAACCAACCCAACACAACATATATAGGCTAAGAAACATATGATAAAGCATAAATGGGGAAACGTGGCTAATCTCACGGAACGACCGTCCGGGTCGTTACATCCTCCCCCCTCTTGAACAAACATTCATCCTCGAACGGGTCTAGAGATATACCTGGAGTCTCGAATAAGTAAGGATATTTTTTCCGTATCTCCCGCTCGGTCTCCCAGGTGGCATCCTCCACCGGCTGTCCCCTCCACTGAACCTTCACTGAAGCTATATCCTTAGACCTCAGCTTTCTGACCTGCGACCCAAAATAGCCACTGGCTCTACCTCATATGACATATCACCCTCGAGCTGAACCATGCTGAAGTCCAAGACATGAGACGGGTCACCAACATACTTCCGGAGCATCGAAACATGGAACACCGGATGAATACTCGATAAGCTGGGAGGCAAGGCAAGTCTATAAGCCGCCTCCCCAATCTCTGAAGTACCTCAAAATGCCCAATAAACCTAGGAGTCAGCTTTCCCCTCTTTCCGAACCTCATAACACCCTTCATGGGTGACACCTTCAGCAGTACCTTCTTCCCAACCATGAAAGACACATCTCGGACCTTCCGGTCCGCATAACTCTTCTGCCTAGACTGCATCGTGCGAAGCCGCTCCTGAATCAACTTCACCTTTCCCAACGAATCCTGAACCAAGTTTGTGCACAATAGCCTAGCCTCACGCGGCTCGAACCAACCAACCGGAGATCTGCACCTCCTACCATATAAATCCTCATACGGAGCCATTTGGATACTCGACTGATAACTATTATTATAAGGAAACTCCGCGAGTAGCAGAAACTGGTCCTATGAACCCCCGAAATCAATGACACAGGCACGCAACATATCCTCCAAAATGTGAATAGTACGCTCTGACTTCCCGTCGGTCTGAGGATGAAACGCTGTGCTCAACTCGACCTGAGTACCCAACTCTCTCTGTACGGCTCTCCTAAACTGAGATGTGAACTGAGTACCTCTGTGAGAAATGATAGAAACTGGAACCCCATACAAGCGGACAATCTCCCTGATATAAATCTCAGCTAACTACTCCGAAGAATAAGTAGTACCAACAGGAATGAAGTGCGCGGACTTGGTCAGCCGATCCACAGTAACCCATATAGCATCAAACCTCCTCGAAGTCCGTGGGAGTCCAACTACGAAGTCCATGGTGATTCGCTCCCACTTCCACTCTGGAATATTAAATCTCTGAAGCAATCCACCTGGTCTCTGGTGCTCATACTTGACCTGCTGACAGTTGAGACACCGAGCCACAAACTCAACAATATCTCTCTTCATCCGCCTCCACCAATAATGTTGTCTCAAATCCTGATACATCTTCACGGCACCCTGATGGATGGAATACCGCGAACTATGGGCCTCAGCTAGAATCAAATCTCGAAGCCCATCCACATTGGACACGCAAATCCGGCGCTGCATCCTCATGACCCCATCATCACCAATAACCACATCCCTAGCATCACCGTGACGGACCATGTCCTGAAGAACAAGCAAATGTGGATCATCATACTGGCATGCTCTAATCTGATCATAAAGAGAAGACCTGGAGGCTATACAAGCCAATACCCACGGAGGCTCGGATAGATCCAATCTCACCAACTGACCTGCTAAAGCGTGAATATCAAGTGCTAAAGGTCGCTCTGCTACTTGAAGGTAGGCTAAACTCCCCAAACTCTCCGCTCTATGACTCAGGGCATCGGCCACTACATTGACCTTCCCCGGATGATACAAAAAGTGAGGTCATAGTCCTTAAGAAGCTCACACCACCTCTTCTGACGCAAATTCAGGTCCTTCTGCTTAAGCAGATGCTGCAAACTACGGTGATCAGTGAAAATCTCACAGTGCACTCCATACGAATAATGACGCGAAATCTTCAAAGCGTGGACAATAGCTGCTAGCTCAAGATCGTGCACTGGATAATTCTTCTTGTGCACCTTCAACTGTCTGGACGCGTAGGCAATCACCCTGCCGTCCTGCATCAGAACCGCTCCAAGGCCTACCCTCGAAGCATCACAGTAAACTGTATAAGAACCTGAACCCGTAGGCAAAATCAACACCGTGGGTGTAGTCAAAACTGACTTGAGCTTCTGAAAGCTCTCCTCACACTCCTCACTCCACCTGAACTGAGCACCCTTCTGGGTCAGTCTGGTCATAGGTGCTGCAATAGATGAAAATCCCTCTACGAATCGGTGATAGTACCCTGCCAAACCAAGGAAACTGCAAATCTCAGTAGCTGATGACGGTCTAGGCCAACTCTGCACCGCCTCTACCTTCTTCGGATCAACCTGAATACTCTCACTGGACACCACGTGCCCCAAGAATTCTACTGAAGCAAGCCAGAACTCACACTTCAAAAATTTTGCATACAAACTTCTCAAGGTCTGAAGCACAACTCTCAAATGCTGCTCATGATCCTCCCGAGATCGGGAATATAGCAAGATATCATCAATAAACACGATGACGAAGGAATCCAGATAAGGCCAGAATACACTGTGCATCAAGTGCATAAAGGCTGTTGGGGCATTGGTTAGCCCAAATGACATAACCAGAAACTCATAATGACCGATTCTTCACCGTAACTCTGTTCAGCTGCCGATAATCAATATACGCATAGAACCATCCTTATTCTTTACAAACAATACCGGTGCACCCCAACGTGACACACTAGGCCGAATGAACCCCTTATCTAGGATTTCCTGAAGCTGCTCCTTTAATTCCTTTAGCTCCGCTGGTGCCATACGATAAGGTGGAATAGAAATAGGCCGAGTGCCTGGCACCAGGTCAATAGCAAAATCAATGACCCTGTCAGGTGGCATGCCTGGCAGGTCTGCAAGAAACACGTTAGGCTAGCCAACCATTCCAAACTATCAATATATATCATAATTTCCCAAAATTTAGCAGATTTTAAAAATAGCAGAATGAGATGAAACAAACTACACACTTCCCACAAACCTGGAGTCAACTGTCATGAGCATCTAAGACTGAAAAATACAATGTACAACATAGTGGCTTGCTACAACAAAAGTCTGAGGTATAAGGACCAAAAGAAACTATGATCTAAGGGAAGGAAAGGAGGTGAAATAGGGACGCTGAACAGCTACCTCAATCCTCGAACAACTCCAAGCTCATCCGGAAATCAACTAGTGAGATCGTCCGGTACCTGGATATGCACATAGAGGTGCAGGGAGTAACGTGAGTACGCCAACTCAGTAAGTAATCAAAGTAACTAAAAACTTGAGTGTAGTGACGAGCATTTATAAATCATGTAATTCCATATAATGGATAATAGTGGAAATGAATAAATCAAGTCAGGAATCTACCATTCTGAATATCTCATAAAACTCCAGTTTCCACTTAAAAATCTCGTATCAAAACATTGATCATCAGAGGCTCAGTGTAAAGAAGAGTGAAAACAGCATTTTCATAAAATATAAGCCCCTCGGGCACAGTATCACTCACAATAAAGCCTCTCGGGCAAGCCTCTCAGTCACTCGTCACTGCACTATCAATATCTCATGCTCTCACTTAACACTCGTACTCAGCAAGTACCATGAACACATGCAACTACTGCGGCGGGCAGCCCGCTCGACTACTCTCTTTATATATATATATGTATGTATATATCATTGAGGGTGTACAGACTCCTGGAGGGGCTCCTTCAGCCCAAGCGCTATATCTGTCGCGGCATGCAGCCCGATCAAATACGTATTTTGCAGCGGCGTGCAGCCCGATCCATATATAACATATATTGCTGCGGCATGCATCCCGATCAATATATATTAAATCTATATTGCTGCGGCGTACAGTCCGACCCACATGTAATACATAACATATATATTATTGCGGCGTGCAGCCCGTCCCATAACTATCCTCACATACTCGGCTCTCGGCGTGACTCAGTCACCCTCACAAGCCACTTGGGCAAATTCATCTCAACTCACGGGACTCAGCCCAAAAATACTTTTCAGAGTTTTCAAAGCAGTGTGATAACAGTGAAGATAACAACAAGCAGGAAACATGACTGAGTTCACAAATGTTCTATCAGGATAGTGGTAGAATAGTGTCAAGGTACCTTTGAGGGTCTAAACAGGTCGGCACAAGGCCCCAATCATGGCTCACAACCCATAAACAAGTATAAATTTCTAAAATGCAGGATATCATAAGGTTTCAAATCGAATACATGGCTTAATAGTCGCCACGGGAAAGACCAAGTCGCAATCCCTATCGGTGCACGCCCCCACGCTCGTCACCTAGCATGTGTGTCACCTCATTTACCAAAACAATACCAAATCACGGGGTGTCACACCCTCAGGTTTAGAGTTACATTCGTTACTTACCTCAAGACAACCCAAAAACTACTCCGCGATGCGCTTGCCCCTCAAGACAACCTTCTCCAACTGTCGGAATTCCATTCCGACCCCTACAGCCTATTTTCCACTGTCGACAAGAAATCGCTAAAAACTAACATTCGCCAATTCAAGCCTAATTCTACACCGGACATCAAAACTTCATTCCGAACACACTCCTAAGTCCCAAATCACCTAACGAAGCTATTCGGGCCGTAAAATTCGCAATCTGAGGTTGTTTACCAATAAGTCAACTCCCAGTTGACTTTTTCAACTATTAAGCTAATTTAAGAGACTAAGTGTCTCAGTTCTCACCACGACCACTCTGTACCCGAACCAACCGACCCAACACAAAAGATAGGCTAAGAAAAATATGATAAAGCAAAAATGGGGGAAACGGGGCTAACCTCACGGAACGACCGGCCGGGTCATTACATTATCATAAGCAATGGGGGGTTGCATTTTTGCAACAAAGATTTTGACACTTTGCTTAGAAAGTACGGTGTCACTCTTAAAGTTACGAATCCCTATCATCCACAAGCTAGCGGTCAAGTGGAAGTCTTCAACCGGTAGATAAAGAGTATCGTGTCAAAAACAGTGAATGCTAACCAAACGGATTGATCAAAGAAGCTTGATGATGCACTATGGGCTTATCAGACTGCTTTCAAAACTCCTATCGGGATGTAGTCATACAAATTAGTGTTTGTCAAAGCTTTTCATCTTCGGATGGAACTTGAGCATAAAGCCATGTGGGCTTTAAAGAAGTTGAATCTTGATTGGGATGCAGCCGCTAACTTGCGGGTTGCACATTTGAATGAATTGGATGAGTTCCGGTACCATGCATATGCAAGTTCATCCTTATAAAAAGAGAAGATGAAGTACCTTCATGACAAATACATCTGAAACAAGGAGTTCAAGGTGGGCGATCTTGTTTTGTTTTCCAACTCACGATTGAGGATGTTTCCTAGAAAGCTTAAATCTAAATGGGGTGGTCCCTATGAAATTGTAGGTGTGACACCTTTTGGTGCATTGGACTTGAAGAACAAAAATAATGAGGTATTCTGAGTCAATGGTCACTGGATGAAGAATTATTTGGGACAAGTTGAGGATGGCCATGTGGTGGCAATTAATCATTTGAAGTGATGGTAATCTATATCGTGACGGCGACGTTAAATCAGGCGCTTCTTGGGAGGCAACCCAAGTTTTCTTTTTCTTTTCTTTTCTTCTTTTGTAGATAAGTATTATATTTGTGCTAACTGGATATGAAGTGTGCTGTAGAGATGAGTGTACTTTACAGGAACTGTGCTCAGAAAATTAATAAGTATGGAAAAAGTCCAGACCGCACAATTGTGATTGCTACAGATGGGAACTGCGACCGCATATTTATAGTGTGTACCACACAACTTGAAAAGGGAAAATGCAAACTCTATGAAGTTTAGTCTGTCAGAGGAATGGCCAAAGTGCGGCCGCACACCAAAATCTATAGTCGCACCACAAATTCTGCGGACCGCAGATCACCAAGGGAATTTGAGCCCCAGTTAACAGAATGCGGACTGCAGAAGGAATTATGTGGCCGCACTCATCCCCTTGTCCCTCTTAGTCAGACCGTCAGTATAAATAGTAACCTTAGGGTTACTGTTCATTATTTCCCTCTCTGAGCACTCAAAGACCTAAAACATTGAAATCTTCTGTTTCACACAAAATCCACATCTGTGATGACTCATTTGCACTGCTTCATATCTGGTACGCTTCACTTACTCATAGAATTTTCAATTTTAGTTTAATCTACATATGTGATCACTCAGGTGTATTGTTGAGTTCTATTATGATAGTTTAGATGGTTTAAGTTTGATGTTTTATTATTATCTCCGCTATTTCCCTATGCATTTTAATCTTACCTAGTCTTAGAGAATAGATGTCATCACGAGATCCTAAGGTGGGAAATTGGGGTTATAACAAAATCTTATTTTAGCACCCGAAACTTATCCAGAACCTTACAGACACAAACCATATAAGCATTTCAATGATAAAATAATCTACAAACCTGCTTGCACTACTAAAAAATTATTGTCTTGACTCGATGTTGACCGTGGTCAAACTCCAAATCCTTAGATTAACTAATCTCACAACCAATGACCCAAAAGAGACTCAAGCACATCATGACCACTAAGTACAAATACATTAATCAAACTTATCCAAAGGCTCAAACCACCAAAAATAACATCAAGATCAAAAATCGAAGATCAAACCATTCTCTTAACTTTCAAACATTCTAACTTCTCCGAACGCGTACGGACTAAACTTAAACATTTTGGATCACAAACAAAATTGCACATAGTTCCAATCAACCAAATGAACCTATCCAAGGTCTCAAAACCAGCATAATAGTCAGATAACACCGAAGTCAACTTCTGGTCGAACTTATAAACCCTCCAATTCTTCAAATTGCCAGATAACACCGAAGTTAACTTCTGGTCGAACTTTCTAAGGACCTTGATAAGTGGTTTAGTCCAAAAGCGTTTAGTTATGTTCCCGAAAACTAATGAAATGTAATTAATTGCAGGAATATTGGAAGATGAACTCCCAAGATGAAATCCAACTCAAAAAGGAGTATCATCCGCGGCTGAAGGTTATGAAGAAAAAGTCATCAGAGTTTGGTGCAAAGTGCGGTCTACACATGAATTGTGCGGCCGCAAAAGCTGAGCCATGAGCAAAGTACAGAGAATGTGCATTCTAAGTTCCCTAGAAGTGTGGACCACACAAGAATTGTGCGGCCTCAGAAGAAGAGCTACGCAGCCGCAGTTACAAATATGTGGACAACTGATGAGCATGATGCAAGCGCAGTTACAAATCTGCGGACCACGGAAAGAATGCATTACGGCCGCAGATCAGAATTATGCGCCCTCCGACTTCCAATCCTGACAAGCTGAAGAAAAGTGTGGACAACACATGGAATTGTGCGGCCGTAGAACCTCCCGAAGGGTATTTTGTCCGAAATTTCCAGTCCTGTATGAATACTCGAGTTTCACATTTTTAGGTTAATGTTTTACATCAACTACCATAATAGTTGTTTCCTTTTACTCTTTTGAGTAGTTTTTCATATTTTGAGCTATTTGAACATATATTTTATCATTTTAATTAGCAATATGGTTTTAATTATAATTTCTTCTTCTATTTCTTCCATTTCAAGCATGAGTAGCTAGATTTTAACTAGGGTTATGACCCAACCCTAGTGTGTAAACTTAACGAGTGTTTAATTTAATGTTTTTTTATGGTTGGATGTTTATTATTTAGCCTTGTTCCTGCTTTTATATGTGGAATTAATGGTTGAAAATATAAGTTCATGCCTATTTTACTTGGTCTCTACTTGATAAAGAGAGAATTAGTTTAGGAAAACTTGGCTAACAAGAAATTGGGTCAATCGAGAGATTAATAAGCCCAATTAAAAGGTTGAACCTAGAGTAAGTAACAACCTGACTTGAGCTTTTATCAACCGTTTTGTTCAATACCCATTTGGACTTGAGAAAGCCAAATTGAGTGGGTAATTGGTTGTTGATAGCTATAATACACTTCGACCAATAAAATAAGTTTTAAAGTTTATATCCCATTAGGCAAACACCTAGGTGAAGGTCATAGCCCTAGGCTTTTTACAATATTTGAAAATGTAATGACCCGACCGGTCGTTTTGAGAATTTAAGCTTCGTTCGGTGGCATAAGGCCTTGAGCAGCATCACATTATGTATACTGACCTGCGTGCATGGTTGGATTCAATTACCGGATGATTAGAAGTCGAATTGGAAGAAGGTGTAAGGACCCATAAAATTCTTAACCAAAATGACGCCCAGTTGGAAGTCAATCCGACTTTTTGGATGATCAGTACCCAACGGACTTAGAGGAAATTTTGTTTTGCAAATGTGTGTGAACCTGCGGTCCATTATGCGGTCGCATAACCACTCTGCGGAGTGAATCAGAGGGCTGGCCTAGTTTGAGGCCAAATATGCGATCGCATAATCGATATGTGTGCCGCATATTGGACGCAGATCTGCCATGGTATTTTTGCTAAGGGAGTTGTCCGGCGCATTATGCGACCGCATAACTATTATTCGACCGCATAACTATTATGTGGTGCATTATGCGACCACATAACTGTTATGCTAGCGAGCCGCATAATGGACGCATACTGGGTCAGTGGTCCACCCGGCTGAGGCCACTTTTGCGGCAGGTTTGCGGACCGCATTTCCATTCTGCTGTCGCAAATGCGACCACATAACCGTGTCGGGACACCCTTTTTTCTTAATTTTTGACCCAACCCCAGACCAATATAAAACACCTTCCTCACCATTTTAAACTATTTTCTGATACTATAGAGTGAGCAAGAGAGATTCTAGGGTGAGAAGATTTCTGACACCTTCCTCACCCCTTGATCATCACCATTCTTGGTTGCATGATTGAAGATTTGCAAGAAGGCCCTAAAATTACAGGTAAGAACTCATACCCTATTCTCTAAATTCAGAAATCTAGTTAAGCGGGAGGGGATAATTGGTCAAGTAAATGTGGTATGGGGGAGCTAATGTCCTCGCATGCATGTGATCCTAAGCTAAGAAAGGGAAATCTCCCACTAAAAAGGGCTATGGGACTATAGCGAATTAGTAATGATAAGTATGATACTCAAGTGAGCTAGGACTATCACCGGATTTCTAATTACGATTTGATTATGCTATTTTGTCAAATAGATTGAAAGAGCTAAAGGATTCCAGAAATTGTTGTAGGAATTAGGGATAAGGCCCAGTCGAGGTATGTATGGCTAACTATAATCTTCGTAGAATCAACCCATTTGTGTCCGAATAGGTGGGGTGAGTCCCTTACTTGATAATTCTTGAAATGATTGTTTGTATGTGTTGAGTCGAAAGATTTATGTTCTAAATTGTCTAGTTGACTACCATGTCACCATGCTACTTGAAAATGTGAATTATGATCCTACATGCTCCTTCTATTATGTGTGCAATTCATTACATGTTGGTTCTCGTTCATATGAAGGATGATGCTATTGAACGGATAAAGAGGAGAATCAAACTCAAATTGTAAAACGTGTCCAAGTGCCAAGAACTATGTGATAAATGATGGAAATGAGATGTGAATTGAGTAAATATATGAAATGTTGATGTCCCAAAGTGAGATGGCTTAGCCGATCGGGCCGAGATCAGAAGCCATGTTGTACACATGGTGGCATTTACATCGAAAATATGAATATAAATTATGATGTTGGTGATGTCTCACTTGGGATGGCTTAGCCGGTCGAGGCGAGACCGGACTCCGTGTAAAAAGACACGGTGGCATTGTAAATCATGGCACCTGGCATTAAGAGACTATTAATCAAAAGGATGGAAAGACTAAACAAGAAACTATGTGACCCCTACTTGTGATTCTCTATTCCTATGGAGTGCTACGTGATTTCCATGACTACTTTCCTACCTGTTTTATTTGTTTATTCTATTTTAGAGTGGAATTGTTCATACATACTAGTACTACTCGATGGTACTAACGTCCCTTTTGCCGGGGGCGCTACATCTTTGAATGGATGTAGGTGGTTCTATTGCAGATATCGTTGATCGCCGGTAGTGGTACCCCCACTCTTTCTCCTCACATCAGTCTTGGTGAGCCCCGTTTCTTCCTGGGGTCATGTAAGTATATGTTGTCCCTCTTTCGTATAAGTCATTATATCTTAAGGTATAGCCATGGCCTTGTTACCGGCATTGTCACATTTGTCTTTTGTATCTATAGAGGCTCTGTAGACGTTTATGTGGGTCATGTATGGGTGTCGGGGATGTTATCAAATCAAGTTGTATGTTGAAATCCTATTCCACTTAATCATAAACCGTGAGTACTTTTGGAAGTTTGATTATCGTATAGTATATGTGAAGAATAATGAACTAACAACGTATGTATATTTATATAACTGACCTCTCCCTGGGTTAATAAACGGTGATGCGTCCCCTTTTTGGAACATGAATGAGTCGGGTAGGATATGTTTGAAAGGCTTGCTCGACTGGGTTCACTCGGTTGAGCGCCGATCGTGCTCCCCGAGGTTGGGGCGTGATAGAAGGATTCTAGTTTTGGAAGCTTAAGCGGTGAGAATTTGACTGAAATTTGACTTTTTGTGTAATCATCTCTTGAAGGAGTTTTGGATGATGAAAACAGCTTTGTATGGTGAATTTGGAATTAGGCGTGAGTCTGGATTTAGATTTGGAGGTCTGTAGGGTAATTTGAGGCATTTCGGCAAAAGTTGAAGTTGGAAAGTGAAAAGGTTTGAGCAATGGTTGACTTTGGTGATATCGGGGTCGAATGCGATTCCGAGATATGGAATAGCTTCGTAGTGTCAATCGGGGCTTGTATAGAAAATTTGGTGCCATTCCGAGTTGAATTGATAGGTTTCGGCATGAGTTTTAGAAGTTGGAAGATTTGAAAGTTCATAAGCTCGATTCATGGTGCGATTCTAGTTTCGTCGTGGTTTGATGTGATTCGAGACCTCGAACGGGTCCCTGTTAGGGTATGGAACTTGTTGGAATTCTTGGATGGGGTCCCGAGGGTCCCGGCTCTGTTTCGGACGAGTTTCGGGTAATTTCCATGGTTTTGGGGAGGTCTGAGTTCTTGTGTAATCGCACCTGCGGACCTTAGGCGCAGGTGTGATGGTCGCAGGTGCGTAAGGAGGCGTAGGTGCGAGAGGAGATGGACTGGGCAGTCTCCGCTGATGTAGATAAATGGTGCGCACATACGGCCTCGCAAAAGCGGATCCTTGGGCGCAGGAGCGAGAGGTAGTGCAAGTGAGGTTGTTCATGCGCACCTGCGGTTCCGCAGAACCGGCTATTTTGTCGCAGGTGCGGTGACGCATGGGGAGAGATTTTATATTCTAGGGTTTGCCATTTTCTCTATATTTGACTTGTATAGCTCGATTTTGAGCGATTCTTGGTGGATTTTTCAAGCAATCTGATTGGGTAAGTGTTCTTCACCTAGTAATTAATGTATTCCATGAATTTATCTTCAATTCTATCATTTAATTTGTGTTTTGGGTTGAGAAAAATGTTGGTTTTTGAAGAAAATTTCTAAAATAAGAAATCATGATTTGAGGGACGAAATGATATCGAAATTTCATAATTTTTGTATGGTTAAACTCATATTGGAATGGGTATTCGAATTTTTGTTAAATTTTTCAGGTTCCGAAGTCCGGGCCCGGGGGTCGACTTTTGGACCAATTTTTGGATTTTGTTAAAGATTTAGACTTCATGATCTGGAATATTTTCTTATAAGTTTGATGTGTGCTTTGAAGTTATATTAGTTGGATTTGAGCCGTCCGGAGTTCTTTTCACCCGAGGAGTTCATTTTAGAGTACCGGGTTGTCGTCTTTGAGGTAAGTATCTTGCCTAACCTTGTGTGAGGGAACTACCCCTTAGGATTTGAGTCTTCTATGTTGATTGTAGTCCGTGTACGCTAGGTGACGAGTGCGTTCTCGGACTTATTTGTGGGAAGTTGGCCTTTTTGGGTTCTTAGGTCCTTATATTCACCATGTATGAAGTTGTTATTTATACGTTTGAGTTCCTATTTGCTAGTTTCACCTCTACATGCTTTGATTAGAGATAATTGCTTTAGGATTCACCCTTACTGTCTACTTGACCTTGATTTCACTTAACTGAAGATTTTACCTCTTCTATCGTCTTTCTATATTTTCATAACTACTTATCCTTAGTTGAAATTATTATTATCTCATCCTATAATTGTTTAGTCTTAGTTGGAGTTATGATTATATTTTGTTGCTTACCCTTAGTTGAACTGTTGAATATCCCCCGTAATTGCTCAACCTCAAAAGGAGTTTAGATAACCTAAAGCTTAGTTAACTTGCCTTTATTTGGAACTATTTGACTCATGTTTTTTTAAGCAAATATACCACTAGGCAGACTGCCTAGTGGCTAATATATAAATAAAATCCCAAGATGGGTCCAAAGCTTACAAGATGTCCAAACAAAAATAGAAGTTGCATGAAGCTACTAGCTACTAAAAGGATAGAAAAGATAAAATCTAATGAATTAGCTATTACAAAATAATAAGCTGAGTGATTCCTTCTCATGTCAATATATGTGAATCCAATTTCCAGTGGAAAATACCAAGAAGCACCTATCAAGCTCTCACCAGGCGCCAGGGTATACCGTCCATAGGCTAAAATGAATTCCAAACATCTCCACCACAGAGTTGAAGCCAGCATAGTCTTCCAAGTGTAGCTACTATATAATCTCCATATGCAGTAAACTGAGTGTGTCCAAGTATTAATCATGTGCTCACTCATCTAAATTAACATGTAGAAGAGCCTGGCTTTAGGCAAGCTTTGCAAGGCAAAAGCCAGGCTTGACCTGGCTTTAGGCAGGCTTTGCAAGGCAAAAGCCAGGCTTCGTAACTGTGCCTTTTTTGGTACTGTAAGCTTACATCTTTCCATGCTAGAACCTTTAGCATAGACATCATTCTAAACATTGCTAAACCATCCTCATATTGAGCATGAAAGCATGCTAATACCGCTGAGAAATTATTCAACAATCTCCAGAAATACCACATGACAATTTCAACGTTTTCCTTAGTATTTGGCCAAATCAGACTCAGGATAAATTGTACCATCCAACACCTGCTTATCGCATTGTTCATGTACATTATCAAATCACCCCCAGAATGAGCATGTGACCATGATAATACTACTGGAATGTACCTTAATAACATAAAGAATGAGACAACGAAACATGCAGGTTTGTGTAGAGTCCAATCCTGTGAAGCCATCAGTCTGGGATTCTTCTCTTTGCTATCCTAACCATAAGATTAGGTGTTTGATATTTGTCTATATTGATCAACCTCCTCCCTGCACTAGGCAGTTCATAGAACGAACGAAACTCAGATGTACCTGCAAAAGAAAACACAATGTTAGCTATAAAATCTGCCACTGAGTTGCCTTCTCTAAACACATGTTGAAAGATCACATTGAAGTTTCCCTTCATCTCTATAATTTTCTTCACATCATTTGCAATTACCCAAGGAGGATCCCATTCCCCTTCTATCACTTTCTTCATCACCAATGAATCAGTCTCTAATATGAGAGGGTGAAGATCATGCTCCACACTGTATTCCAATCCTTGAAGAATAGCCTTAGCTTCAGCCACCACATTACCTTCATCATTCCTCACACAAAAGCCTAAGGAGCTAGGTCCTTTTGATGCTCCATCAGTATTGCATTTGTACCAACCATGAAAAGGAAGATGCCATGTTACTCTTGTAGTGATCAATATAGGTTTATATCCTTCAAAATATTGAATTATGTCTGGCCATAACAATGGAATATTAGGAATCCAAGCATACCTCACCCTTGCCATCTGATGCAATGTCCTATTGATATCATGAATCACCCTATTTGTGGACACTGAACCTCCATGTTTACCTGCATTTCTTCTCTTCCAAAGTTCCCAAGTGATGATAGTCGGTACTACTTGAAATAATGAATTTAAGTTTGGACGAAATTGAGCAAACCACCAATGCCTTATAACCTGCTTCATTTGAATCAATGGCACAGTAATTCCAGCAGCCCCCATGAATGAGTTCCATACTTTAGAGGCAGTAGAACTTGTGACAAATATATGCTCAATAGATTCCTCTTGGGGCTGTTGACAACACCAACACCTAGACATCACCATTTGCCCTTGCCTCCTCCACATGTCATCAGTGGCTATTTTCTTCCTCCACAATCTCCACAAGAAGAAGGTTATATTTAATGGTAAGACTTTAATCCACATTAACTTGAATTCCTGATTAGGATCAGCCCTATGCCTTAATATTTGCCAAGCACTACTAACACTTAACCTGCCTGAAGGAGTTGGCATCCAGTATGGCCTATCCTAATATCCCTCACTGCCTTCATAATGCACATTTAGCCTTATATGTTATGCAATTTCCTCATTGAAATTTTGATCTAGCAGTTGTCCATCCCATGTTTCACCTTGCCGCAATTCTGCCACATCCTGAAGATCTCCATTGATTGGAAAGTCTTCAGGTAAGACGTGATAAAGTGCACCCAATCCAGTCCAATTTTCATGCCAAATATTAGTTGTTCCACTCTTCAATTTCTATAGGATCTCATGTTCTACTTCTTCCCTAGCCTTCAGCATTTGTCACCAAACATGAGACCCCCTTCTAAACTGCACCACCGTTGGTATCTCCTTCTTGCAATACTTATTCCACAAGAAATTAGACCACAAAGATTTTGTGGTCCTAAACCTCCACCATAGTTTAGCAAACAGTTCCCTTGACACATCATGTAAGGACCTAAAACCTAGGCCCCCTTCCTCTTTAGAAAGGCAAAGATTTTTCCATGAAGCCCAATGTTTGCTTCTCCCTTCTTCCTTTGTGCTCCAAAATAACCTAGCAAAAATCTTATGAAGATGCTCCAGGATATTTTTTGGTGGATCAGGGACTGATAACATGTGGATTGGCATACTTTGCAACATATTAGAAATGAGTTTTTCATTTCCTCCAAAGGACAGCAGCTTTCCTTTCCATGAATGCAATTTAGCCTTTACTTTCTTGATAAGATCCTCATAATAGTCTTTCCTCCTTCTAGTGTAAGAAACAGGACACCCTAGATATGTGAAGGGGAATTTACTTCTTACAAATCCTGTAATAGCTCCAACTGCCTGAAATAATCCATTAGAAATCTTTAAATACATGTAGTATGAACTCTTATCTTTGTTGATCATTTAGCCTGATATCGTCTCATAGTTCCCCAACACTGCCATAATCTTGCTTAAGGATGGAGGATGAGTAGAAGAAAAGATTATAGTATCATCGGCATATGCCAAGTGGTTTAAAGGATCAGACCACTTAGGTATTCCAAATCCCACAAATGACTTGTCTTCAAATAGCTTATTCAAAGAGTTGGAAAGTACCTCAGCTGACAGAATGAACAATGTTGGGGATAGGGGATCCCCTTGATTCACACCCCGTGTAGACTTAAAGAACCCCAAGGACTGCCCATTCACCAATACTGAGTACTAGTTATTTGACACCAAATCCACACCATGTTGATGAAGTACTCAGAAAATCCCATCTTCCTTAGTACATGCAATAAGTACTTCCATGAAACCCTATCATAGGCCTTATCCATATCAAGCTTGATCACCACATTAGCTGGCTTTCCCCTTATCCTTATGTCAGTGATAATGGAGTTAATAAGATGTTCTTAAATATACTCCTACCCTTCCCAAATCCGGATTGATTAGGGGATATTAGAGAAGGCAAAAAACTATCCAATATATCATGTAACACCCTAGACAAGACCTTGTTAATGAAGTTGCACAAACTAATAGGTCTTAAGTCAGAAAAGGTCTTAACTCTAGGTTTCTTAGGCAACAATACTAGATTGGTGTGAGTGATGGATTTAGGCAGTGCAGCTCCTCCATAGAAGTGTAGCACCATGTAGTGTATATCAGCACCAATAACATCCCAACATGTTTGATAAAACAGGCCAATGAATCCATCTGGACCACTAGCACTCTCCCCACTAAGCACAAAAGCAGTTGTCCTTACCTCTTCAATTGTTGGCAATCTGCTAAGTTCCAAATTCTGTTCCATAGTGACCATCGAAGGTACATTATTGAGCAAGGAAAAGTCAGAAGCATCACCTTCATTTGTAAACTATTTTTGATAGAAGTCCACTGCGGCTGTAGACAATTTCTCCTGGTCTTCAATCCATACTCCACTTCCACTTCTGATCCTCTTTAGTTGCAATTTCTTTCATTTGCCATTGACATGATTGTGAAGAAACTTGTATTCCTATCTTCTTTTGCAAACCAAGTCATCCCAGCTTTTTGCTTCCAGTACTGCTCCTCAACACTCAAGTATTTCTTCAATTCAGATTGAGCCTTTTGAAACACAATCATGTTCTCAATTGTAGGCTCTTCTTCAAACAACATCTCTTTCACCCTAACAATGTCCTCCAAAATAGCCAACTGCTTAAAGATATCACCAAATGTTTCTCTACTCCATTTTGACAGTGCTGCCTTCACCCTCTTAAGCTTCTGCTTGAACATCAAAAATGGATCCCCTATGAAATCAGCTTCCCAATTCTGCCTCACCATATCCATAAATGTATCATGCTTATCCAAAAGTTCAAGAACGTGAAAGGCTTGACAAAATTGGTGGTCTGCTCCCTACATGTCATTAACAATGGTGCATGATCTGATCCAGTTCTGATTAGATGTTCAACTTCAATAGTTGGCAACATGTTCTGAAATGGCAAGTTCACAAAGATCCTATCCAATCTATAGAATATACACGCAGCATTGGACGTCCCATTCCACCATGTAAATGGACTTCCTTTATATCCTTGCTCAAACAAACCACAAGAGTTTACACAAAATGCAAAATTCTCATATTCAGGAGGGTGTACTGGAAGTCCTCCTATTTTCTCATCTTCATGCAATATCACATTAAAATCCCCTCCCACCAACCATGGCAACTTCATATCACTTTCTAAGTAATACAAGTGATCCCGCAATTCCCACCTCTCCACTACTAAACATTTTGTATAAACAAATATCATCATTATGTGCTGCCCTAGGTCATGGTGAAACACTCTCACAGTCACCTGTTTCTCAGTATCCTCCACTAATTCCCATTCCACCATTGCATCAAAGAATAACCATATTTTCCCATTAATATTTGCATAAGCAGTCTCCATATTCAACCTTCTTCTATATCTATCAATGAGTCTCTTGTTTTGAAAAGGCTTCATCAATGCAACTACACAAAAACTATGCTCCCTATTCATGTTGATCACCCTAGCCAGTTGTGTATTCACAGACATTATGTTCCATATTAATGTTTCGATCATCATTATTTAGATATAGAAGCTGCCCTTCTGGTCATTATTCTTGATGGTTGTGGTGGCTCTTTTTTCTGATTCTTCTTTGTTTTCTTACCTCCTTTAGCACTAGTTGTGGGTGATAAATCTCTTTCTCTAGTCACTTGTTTGAAGTTTTCTACTATAGATTCATCATCTCCTTCATCCTCCATTGGACTTTGTCTCATTAAGTCTTCATCAATTGGTGCCACATTGTGTGTAACTAAATCATGTAAATGTTGTAGTGGAGTCTTCAGTGGAACACTAACTTGCAGTTGCATAATTTGATCAGTTCCATACTCCATAGGCACTTCCTCTATTTCCCCAGATGCTCTTGGAACAATTGCCCACTCATCAGCCTTTTCCTTTCTATTCTCCATATAAGCAACAACAGCCTGCATCATTTTGAATTATTGCTCGTAGACACTCTCTAGCCCAGGAATTACTATAGTAGTCTTCTTAGAAATGTCTGTTCTATTGATATCACCACCCTTTATATTGCATGTGTTTTGATCTGACCCCACTGTATCATCCTTAACCTTCACATTATCATCTCTATCGAGTTTTTTCTCCAATGCATACACCGGAACACCTGTTATAATCTCTCTAATTATGACTGTCTTATCAGGTGAACCTGGCACCAGGCCTGGCGTCGCCAGCCTAACGCCTGGGGGGACCTGGATTTAGGCCTGGTGTCGCCAGCCTAATGCCTGTGAACCTGGATTTATGCCTAGCGTCGCCAGCCTATCGCCAGGTTGAGTGTTGTAGTTCTTCACTTTGTCTCATGTTGTCTTTGCCGTGCCTTGTGGATCATCCTCAACCTCTATTGCATCACTCCATAAAACGTTTTGTTGATTTTACCTCATCAAGGTCCTCAAGTTGCCATGAATCTGCAAATGTTTGAGATGGAATATCTTGGCATGATTGGTTTTTAGTCACATTGGATTGCCTTAGCTCCTCTTGGCTAGTTCCAAACCTTCTATTAACCCAGTCGATTGTGGATGCCTTGTTAGCCCTTTCATTAGTACTTTGATCACTAGGAACAATAGAATTAGCCTTAGCTAAGTTCCCATTATGTTGATCTTCCAACACTTTCTCAACTTCTTCCTTCTTCACACGCTTAAGTTCATGTTGATTACCTTCTCCAGCTGGTTTAGTATTAGCATCTTTCCCAACCCTAACCCTAGAAGCCTTAGGATTAGGGCTTAACACTCCGGTATTGCCTTTCGTTTCCTCCTCCTGGCCCTTCTTGGATTTCTTTTCCCCATGTTCCTTCTTCTTACCATTGCTATGATCCTCACATTTGCCTTCAGTAATTTGTAGCGTAGGTTGATGAACTTCCTCAACCTCTAGTGCATTAAACTTGTTCTTGGTTGCTACATCCTCAAGTTTGGCCTTCCTTTTACCCTTGTCATCTTTCTTTCCTTGTTTGTTATCAACAATGTGACCCATATTATCCCATTGGTATTTGTTCTTCCTTGCTTGCATCAATTCCTGCTTGGCATGATTATTAGTTGGATTACCAACCACCTTTCCACTTGCTAGAACATTTGTTGAATTTGCAGCGGTACCAATTGCTTCAGTACTCACCACAATTGTCTTCTCCTTGCCTTGATCCTTAACATCTTCATCAAATCTCTTGTGATTCGTGTTGGATTCTTATTGTTGACTTGAATATTGTGGAATCGTTGCTATATTTTTTTTTCCCTTCTTAAGTTGCTCTCCTTGCGCCCGGCAGTCTATACTATGGTTATTCCTTGTGAATGAGTTCTACTGTTATTTGTGATTTAAAGTTCTTGAGTTGATTTACTCGTCGTACTTTGTATTACTTTCATTGTTGCTTTTGTACTTATGGTGATGTACGAGGTTTCTGTCGGGCTATAGTTGTTATCTCTGTTGGTTGCGCTGCATATTTAAATTGGGACTACGGAACGATATTCCGGGAGATCCCCCTGCACTGCATATTTAATTTGAGACTATGGAACGGTATTCCGGGAGATCCCCAAGCACTACATATTTATTTTGGGACTACAGACGTATCCCAGGAGATCATGTTGTCTTGCATATTTACTTTTGAACTACAGACGTATTCCGGGAGATTCCCCTGTGTTGCATATTTACTTTGGGACTATAGACGTATTCTGGGAGATTCCCCCAGCACTGCATATTTATTTTAGGACTACGGACGTATTCCGGGAGATTCCCATTTACTTCATAATTAATTCGGGACTATGGGGAGGTATCCCGGTAGATTTCCCTGTTGTTATATTTGTGTCCGAAGCTGCTAATCTTCTATGCTTAGGTGTCATAGGGTGACTTATACTCGAAGGATATTTACTTGAGAAGTTTATATTTGAAAAGTATTTATCTTGAAGGAACTATGTTTGAAGGACATTTATTTGAAAGAGTTATATTTGAAAAGTATTTATCTTGAAAGAACTATGTTTGAAGTAAATTTATTTGAGAAGCTTATATTTGAAAAATATTTATCTTGGAAGAACTATGTTTGAAGGGTATTTATTTCAAAGTTTATATTTGAAAGGTTTTTATCTTGAAAGAACTATGTTTGAAGGATATTTATTTGAAGGAAGTATATTTCAAAAAGAATTTCTTATTGGAAAGTATTATATTCTGCAGTCCTCAAGTTAAAAACTTACGGGTGAAAGTTTACACTTGAAGGGTTAGACTAATTTATTGGGGTTTGTTGGTTGAGACCTGTTGTGAAAACTATTGCAGTTGCTGAGTTACTACTTGCCTTTACTGTATTGTGATTTTTTGAATTTGGGTTGTGTTTCCATTCATTCTTATGTGTCTTATTATGGTGTTTCGCTATTACTTGTTGTTTTTCCTTCCTTATAGCAGTTGTTATGTCGTTAGCCATATCACGTAGCCCTTAGATAGATGCCATGTTCTGTCATCCATATACTTATGCTTGATCAGTTTATTAGACTAGTGGGTGTCTTGACCAGTCCTCTCACGACTTCACTGAGGTTAGTCTTGATACTTACTGGGCATCGTTGTGGTGTTCTCATACTACACTTCTGCAAATTTTGTCCAAATCTAGGTATTGATCGTTACTAGCTGTGCGGATCTTTGTTGAGGAGACTCAAGGTAAACCAGCCACTGTGTTCACTGGCTTCGGAGTCACCTTCTTACCTTGTATTCAAATTGTTTTTACTCATTTCCAAACAGTTGTATTTAGAAGTTGTAGCAACTCTTTAGAGCTTATGACTTGTACTACCAATTTTGGGAAATTATAAATTCTGTAAAGATTTCTATATCGAGACTGTTAGATTTCCTTAATTATTGTTGTCATTAAGTAAATGTTAGGCTTACCTAGTCCCTAAGACTAGGTGCCATCACGACACCCAACGGAGAGGAAATTGTTGTTGTGACAAGTTGGTATCAGAGCTCTAGGTTCATGGGTGCTACGAGTCATAAGCGATTTTAGTAGTGTCTTGCGGATCGGTACGAAGACGTCTGTACTTATCTTTGAGTGGCTACGGAACTATTAGGACAATTTCACTTCCTTAATTCATATCGTGCGAGTTCATTGATCTTGACGTTTTAAACTTATCATTTCATTCTCTCACAAATGGTGAGGACACAAGTTGCGGTTCCTGATGATGTTACCCCCAGAGCAGATGTCGCTAGGGTCAGAGGTAGAAGCCGACAAGGAGCACGAGACGCAGCTAAGGCACCTACCAGAGTAGCAGTTGGGGAGCCGCCAGTAGTTCCAGTTATGGGGGCATGTATCAGAGGCGCCTGCTGTTACCCCCGGACTTTAGGAGACTTTATCGCAGTTCCTGAGCATGTTTGGTACATTGTCTCAGGTTGGGTTATTTCCGGTTGCACCAGTTACTTCACAGACTGGGGGAAGAGCCCAGACTCCCGTTGTCCACACTCCAAAGCAGCGAGTTCATGTTGGTCAGGTTTCAGGTGTCATGGTGACATAGAATGTGGTTCCAGTTCAACTCATGGTCAGAGCAGCAGCATCCAAGGAAAGGCGGCTTAGATTTGCAAGGTTCAAGAGATATAACCCTCCTACATTCAGCAGTTTGGCTTCAGAGAGTGCATAGGGTTTTTCTGGAGGAGAGCCATAACATCTTCCACAGTATGGATATTGTTAAGACGAGTGGGATTGCTTTTACTACGTTCCAGCTTAAAGGAGCAACTTATCAGTGGTGGCGGGAATATGAGTTGGGTAGCCTGACCGATGCTACTCCACTTACATCGATTAAGATTTCAGAGATGTTTTTGAGAATGTTTGTACCCCAGTCTCTTCGGGATGCATGGCGCGCGGAGTTTGAGCAGTTTCGTCAGGGCACTAAGTCAATATTAGAGTACGTCGTTAGATTCAGTGATTTGGCTAGACATGCACCTAGCTTGGTCGCATCAATTAGAGGGCGAGTCCATAGATTCATTGAGAGGCCCAGGCATGATATTCGGTTCAGCATGGCTCGAGAGCTGGAGTCATATGTTTCGTTTCAGCAGGTGGTAGGGATCGCTCACTGGTTAGAGGGTATGTGGGACCGGGAGCGAGAAAATAGACGAGATCAGGAGAGAGAGTACAGGGAGGCGAGGAGACCTCGTAGATTGGAGAGATCTATTGGTCCTAATTTGTGAGGCAGGGTACGACATGGTAGAAGCTTTGTGGGTTCCCCAGTTCAGTTTGCACTTCCGGCTTCGCGCAGTGTTTTAGGTGCTCATGGTCTCAGAATACCCGTACTGCTCAGTTTCCACAGCCACGTCAGTAGAGAGGTTGCTTTGAGTGTGGAGATATCAGCCACATGGTGAGAGATTGTCTTAGGCTTCGGGCAGGTGTGTCACATCGAGTTATTCAGGTGAGTAGAGGGCGCCCAACCCGTTGATGTGTTTCATATAGTAGGCTGGAGGCCGTTGTACCAGATATTATCATACATGTATGTTTTGATCTGTTATATAGGGGCACCATTTGCATTTCATTATAGTTCTGCTGGTCGGGACGAGTTCCTTATCTGTTGCTTTATTTATGAGTGAGTTTCATGCTTTGCATTCTATTTTCGTGTACGCTCCTGTTGGGAGATACTATGAGTGGTAGCATGTGTCTATCATTGTTTTTATTCATCATTGAGAGTGATGAGACTAGAAGTGAGCCCTTGTTGTTCATCATGGTAAGCTTGATGTGATTTTTCCTGACTATTTTGGTTACGAGCTGTGATTTGATACTCTACCGGGGTGTGAGTTCAGTGAGCGTTGTGATTTATTGGTAGAGCTAAGTTAGTGGAAGATTTCAATTGGTATGATTTATATTTGATATGTGATTTAGAGTTGAGGGCGAGACCCTCGTGATCTCTTGTGATTCGATATGTTTGAACCGGGCTGAGTACCGCGGTGGAAGTTATATTAGGATGGGATCCTTGTGATTTGTTCATATGCTTTAATTCTTTCCTTATTATATTGTTTTTTTTAGGTTAGTATTTATAGAGAGTTGTGCCTGTCGAGCTTGTTTGGTAGTTCCCTTATGTGTTTCTCTTTTCATATTCAATCATTTTCATTTTGTGCTTCTTGAGTTTTAGCTTGCGGGGTGTGTGCCCGGTAGTGTTAGTTGTGGCTTGGTGATTCGGCGTCTAATTATGAGATCTTCATGTTTCTCGCATCATTAAAAGTGTTATGCAGGTTTGAAATAGAGTTCTATCAGATATGAGGCTAATTGCCAGTGCTGGTTGATTTCGGGCAGCTATTGTGATCAGAAGTGTTATTATAAGCCTATGTGTGGTGTGTTATATTGTGTGGTCGTACCTTGTGGGTGTAGGAATGAGTTGATGCTGCTGGTTGAGACCGATACCAGATATAGATTTAGAATCAGGTCTTTTGGAAATGAATGGAAGGTGAGAATTTTGGCTATAAGGCTTATTGGTGTTGGTATAAAGACGAAAATTGCAGTGGAGATAGTGTCGTCATACTTCTGTAGAATAGGATGAGTGGGATCACCCGCGGGTATATGTTGGAAGTGTGCATTCAGTAATTTGGAGATGTCGAGGCGATTCTTGGCACGTTCGAGGATGAACGTTTGTTTTAAGAGGGGGAGAATGTAACGACCCGACCGGTCGTTTTGAGAATTTAAGCTCCGTTCAATGGCATAAGGCCTTGAACAGCGTCACTTTATGTATATCAACCTGCATGCATGGTTGGATTCGATTACCGGATGATTCTGAATTGAATTGGAAGAAGGATTCTAGTTTTGGAAGCTTAAGCGTGAGAATTTGACTTTTTAACGGATCCTGAATGATTTTTGGATAGTGTCAGCATCTTCGTATGGTGAATTTGGACTTAGGCATGCATCCAGATTGCGATTTGGAGGTCTGTAGGGTAATTTGAGGCATTTCGGCGAAAGTTGTCCTTTGAAAGTGGAAAGGTTTGACCAATGATTGACTTTGTTGATACCGAGGTCTGAATGCAATTCTGAGAGATGGAACAGCTCTGTTACGTCAATAGGGACTTGTCTACAAAATTTGGTGCCATTCCAGGTTCAATTGGTAGGTTTCGGCACGAGTTTTAAAAGTTGGAAGATTTGAAAGTTCATAAGCTCGATTCATGGTGCGATTCATAGTTTCGTCGTGGTTTGATGTGATTCGAGACCTCAAGCGGGTCCGTGTTAGGGTATGGAAATTGTTGGTATTCTTGGACGGGGTCCCGAGGGCCCCGGCTGTGTTTCGGACGAGTTTCAGATAATTTCCATCGTTTTGGGGAGGTCTGAGTTCTGGTGTAATCGCACCTGCGGACCTTGGGCGCAGGTGCGAAGAAGGAGGCGCAGGTGCGAGAGGAGCTGGACTGGGCAGTCTCCGCATATGCGGAGAAATGGTGCGCACATGTGGCCCCGCAGAAGCGGATCCTTGGGCGCAGAATCGAGAGGGAATGCATGTGCGGTTGTTCATGCACACCTGTCGTTGCGCAGAATCAGAAATTTTGTCGCAGGTGCGGTCACGCCTAGGCAGAGAATTTATATTCGAGGGTTTGCCATTTTCTCCATATTTTGACTTGTATAGCTCGGTTTTGAGCGATTCTTGGTGGGTTTTTCAAGCAATCTGATTGGGTATGTGTTCTTCACCTAGTAATTAATGTATTCCATGAATTTATCTTCAATTCTATCATTAAATTTGTGTTTTGGGTTGAGGAAAATGTTGGTTTTTGAAGAAATTTCTAAAATGAAAAATCATGATTTGAGGGAAGAAATAATATCAAAATTTGATAATTTTTGTATGGTTAAACTCATATTGGAATGGGTATTCGTATTTTTGTTAAATTTTTGGTTCCGAAGTGCGAGCCCGGGGGTCGACTTTTGGACCGATTTTTGGATTTTGTTAAAGATTTAGACTTTATGATCCGGAATAGTTTCTTATAAGTTTCATGTATGCTTTGAAGTTATTTTAGTTGGATTAAAGCTGTCCGAAGGTCTTTTCACCCGAGGAGTTTATTTTAGAGTACCTGGTTGTGTTCTTTGAGGTGAGTATCTTGCTTAACCTTGTGTGGGGAACTACCCCTTAGGATTTGAGTCTTCTATGTTGATTGTAGTCCGTGTACGCGAGGTGACGAGTGCGTGCTCGGGCTTATTTGTGGGAAGTTGGCCTTTTTTGTTCTTAGGTCCTTATATTCACTATGTATGAAGTTGTTCTTGATATGTTTGAGTTCCTATTTTCTAGTTTCACCTCAACATGCTTTGATTAGAGATAATTTCTTTAAGATTCACCCTTACTGTCTACTTGACCCTGATTTGACTTAATTTAAGATTTTACCTCTTCTATCGTCATGCTATATTTTCGTAACTGCTTATCTTTAGTTGAAATTATTATTATCTCATCCTATAATTGTTTAGTCTTAATTGGAGTTATGATTATCTTTTATTGCTTACCCTTACTTGAACTGTTGAATATCCCTTGTAATTTCTCAACCTCAAAAGGAGTTTAGATAACCTAAATCTTAGTTGACTTTCCTTTATTTGGAACTATTTGACTCGTGTTGGCTTCTTATTGTTGACTTGAATATTTTGAAATCGTTGCTACATTTTTGTTTTCCCTTGTTAAATTGTTCTCCTTGCGCCTAGCATTCTTTACAGTGGTTATTCCTTGTGAATGAGTGTTACCGTTCTTTGTGATTTAAAGTTCTTGAGTTGATTTACTCGTCGTACTTTGCATTACTGTCATTGTTGCTTTTCTACTTGTTGTGGTGATGTACGAGGTTTCTATCGGACTATAGTTGTTATCTCTCTTGGTTGCACTGCATATTTAAATTGGGACTACAGAACGATATTCCGGGAGATCCCCCTGCACTGCATATTTACTTTGGGACTACGGAACGGTACTCCGGGAGATCCTCACCACTGCATATTTATTTTGGGACTACGGACATATTCCGGGAGATCCTCCTATCTTGCATATTTACTTTGGGACTACGGACGTATTCCGGGAGATCCCCTTATCTTGCATATTTACTTTGGGACTACGGACGTATTCCGGGAGATTCCCCCAACACTGCATATTTATTTTGGGACTACGGACGTATTCCAGGAGATTCCCATGTACTGCATAATTAATTCGGGACTACGGGATAGTATCTCGGTAGATTTCCCTGTTGTTATATCTATGTTCAGAGCTCCTAATCTTCTATGCTTAGGTTTCACAGGGTGACTTATACTCGAAGGATATTTACTTGAAAAGCTTATATTTGAAAAGTATTTATCTTGAAGGAACTATGTTTGAAGTAAATTTATTTGAAAGAGTTATATTTTAAAGTATTTATCTTGAAAGAAGAATGTTTGAAGGATATTTATTTGAAAAATTTATATTTGATAAGTATTGATCTTAGAAGAACTATGTTTGAAGGATATTTATTTGAAAGTTTATATTTGAAAGGTTTTTATCTTGAAAGAACTATGTTTGAAGAATATTTATTTGAAGGAAGTATATTTTAAAAAAAGAATCTTATTGGAAAGGATTATATTCTAAAGACCTCAATTTAAAAACTTACGGGTGAAAGTTTACACTTGAAGGATTAGATCAATTTATTTGGGTTTGTTGGCTGAGACTTTATGTGAAAACTAATGCAGTTGCTGAGTTACTACTTGCTTTTACTGTATTGGGATTTTTCGGATTTGGGCTGTGTTTCTGTTCATTCTTTTGTGTCTTATTATGGTGTTCCGTTATTACTTGTTATTTTTCCTTCCTTATTGTAGTTGTCATGTCGTTAGCCATATCGCGTAGTCCTTAGATAGATGTCATGGTTTGTCATCCTTATACTTTTGTTTGTTCAGTTTATTAGACTAGTGGGTGTCTTGACTAGTCCTCATCACTACTTCATCGAGGTTAGTCTTGATACTTACTGGGCACCGCTGTGGTGTGCTCATACTACACTTCTGCACATTTTGTGCAGATCCAGGTATTGATCTTTAGTAGCTGTGCGGATCCTTCCTGAGGAGACTCAAGGTAAACCTGATGTTGCGTTCACAGGCTTCGGAGTCACATTCTTACCTTGTATTCAATTTGTTTTTACTCATTTCCAAACAGTTGTATTTAGAAGTTGTAGCAACTCTTTAGAGCTTATGACTTGTACTATCGGTTTTGAAAAATTATAAATTCTGTAAAGATTCTATATCGAGATTGTTAGATTTCCTTTATTATTGTTGTCATTTCGTAAATGTTAGGCTTACTTAGTCCCTAAGACCAGGTGCCATCACGATACCCAACGGATGGGAAATTGGATCGTGACAAAAAACAGCAAAAATAATTTTCTAGTTTTATTTCTTAAATTGCAATCGTATTATTAATAGACTTTAAAAATACCAAATTTTGTGGAAGTGCAAATTTAGATATTCAAATTGACACGCTACGATATATACTACTAACTCCCACACATATAACTCCCTGTGGAATTCGACCTTGACTCTTGTTGTGTATTATTGTTGCATCGATCGTTTTCATAACCTTGAATTGAGGTGTGAAATTGGACGAGATGAGACCTCCAAATCAAGATCCGAACACGTGCCCAAGTCAAAAATTACCATACGAACCTATTGAAACTATCACATGACGATTTCGAGGTTGTTTACTTAAAAGTCAAACATTGGTCGACTCTTCCAACTTTAAGCTTCCAAATTGAGAATTACTCTTCCGAATCAATCCCGAGCCTCTCGAAAATTAAAACCAACTATATGCGCAAGTCATAAATACATCATATGAAGGTAGTCAAAGTCTCGAATCACAGAATAAAATGTCAGAGTTGGTCTTTTCATTGTAATATACTTTCTTATTATCTGGATAATATATATTAAAACACGTACTGCTTTACATTAGTAAGAGGATCCTTTAAGTTTAATTCTCTTTCTTACTTTCAATGACTATTATCTTCTATTAATAAAATTTATTGTCATTTTTAAAAGCAATAACACGTTAATAAAGAAATTATTCACATTATGATGATGTAGATAAAATAAAAAGAGTAACATGTGAAAAGCTGTAGAGGAGATAAGATACCTATTATACGTATGTAGTAGTGGGAATGTCATTTGTCATATAATTTTATCAAAATCAATAATTTGTATATGGTAGTTGGAATGACACTTTAATTTTGCTCGATCAAAACCAATAGTCTGTATTAAGTAGGTACGAATGTCAAAATTTTATGAGATAAGCTAAGATACTTTCTAAAACTGATCTATCTCAAATTTTTAAATTCAAAATTTTCTCATATTTCAAGTATAGATTTACATGGTGAGATTGTGAGAGGGATGAGTTTGTCTTTTCATTTAATATACTTTCTTACTTTCCAGACTTTCAATATTTAGTAATTGTATTTATTTTTTAGTACTTTTTTGCATTAGTAAGAGAATCTTCGAAGTATAATGCTCTTTCTTGGTGCCCGTTTGAACATAAAATTTGATGGAAGATTTTTTTAATTTTTTTTTTATTTCTTTGCGAAATCAATATTTGTTCATAAAATTTGTAATTTTCACTTAAAGATGCATTTTGGGAATTTCAAAAATTTGAAAAACTGCAAAAAATGGCTTTTCATAATTTTCATTCAAATCACTCACAAAACTTCAAAAACAGCTCAAACTGAAATTTATGTCCAAACACAACTCTAAATTTCAAATACCATTCTCATTTGAAAAAAAAATTGCACAATTTTTTCGAATTTTACAATTCTTATGTCCAAACGCCTACTTACTTTCTATAACCATCATCTTGTATTAATAAATTTTGTCTTGCAATATTTTAAAAGAAATGGCATGCTAACGAAGAAATTATTCACATTATAATGATATAAATAAAATAAAGAAATAGAATGTGAAAAGTTGTAGAGGAATAAGAGGTCTATTATTTGTATTTGGTAGTTAGAACGTTATTTTTCATCTAATTTTGTTGAAACTATTAATTTGTATATGTTAGTTGGAATGTTACTTTCTTATTTAATAATAACCAATAATTTGTATTTATTAAAATGGGTGTTGTGGCAATACAGTTGTGGCAACTTCTTTTTCATAATCGTAGTTTTTCTTCATTGACCATAATGGATGGCAAAAGTTCTCCAACGAAATTTTGCTTTGTTCTAGCCTTCTTACTTTCTGTATCTGGTTAGTACAACTTTATTATATTTACACGTTCGAATTCTTCTCTTACTACTTTCCCTCACTCAACGCCAACTATAAAAAAGATTGTATTTAGATGTTAAAAAAAATCAACACTAACTTTATGATCGATCTGCAGCTTTTCAACTTATGGCGTATGAGGAGGTCAAGTCAACTGAGTTGAATGTTTTACAACTTTCGTTATTAAAAGATTTTGATGCAGAAAAACTGATCCAAGATGTTGCGACTCGCGATGGTATGTTAATGGATCATGTAAAGTTGTAGTTCTAATTGATTAGTTTTTACTCCAACCATCAATTTGCAGTAATTATTTAAGGTGTAAAACAACATAAATATTATTTAGTTATAGGACGTATAAAAATTGATAATTGGCACAAATTTATCTGTATAGATGAAGTATATTGGGATAAACATTTAGGTTTAAGCCATCAATGTTTAGTGTGTGCAAAGAATTTAATGTGTTTGCTTCTTGACTTAGTATCGCGTTCTTTAAATGAAATTTCTAAATATAGCATACGATGTGAATCTTGGATAAGTGAACATTAAAGGAATTTGATGTTCTAAATCAAACTATTAAACATTTTTTTCAGTACAACAGCTATTGTCTTAATATAATACTTTTTCAAGAAAAATGAAACGTGTGTGTGTTCGTATGGTGCTCATAAAGTACACTTATCTCCCAGTAAAAAAAAAGATTTAGCAGCTTTTCCAATTATATTTTTATGTCCCAATAATTAACTACGATAGAACTGTTACAAATATAATTGAGTTGAGATTAATCTTGATTTTCTAAAATTAGTGATAGCTTTGATAAATGTATGAGTATAATGAGATTGTTATAAATGTATATTATATAATGGATGTTCATTTAGTACTCCGTTGTAAATAAGTTTCATGAAGAAGCTTATCCATATGGGACATTGCCANAAATATATATTATATAATGGATGTTCATTTAGTACTCCGTTGTAAATAAGCTTCCTGAAGAAGCTTATCCATATGGGACACTGCCGTAAATATGTTTATCTATTTAGTACTCTATTGAAAATAAGCCTCCTGAAGAAGCTTATCATTTTGGTACTCCGTTATGGATAAACATCACCCCGGAAGAAGATTATCTACATCTAGTGCAGTAGCAGCTTACAAACAACTTACAAGCAGCTTACACAGCAGCTTGCAGTAGCAGCTTCCTTTCTTCTATAAATATAGGAGATTTCAGTCAATTATGTACATCAGTTTGAAAGTTCAAAAATATATCAGTTTCTCTCTACGCTTGTCTTTAGTTTATTTACTTTACAGTCGTTATTTTATAACACGTTATCAGCACGAGACTCTGCCATCTCGAGCAAATACTTTGAAAGTATCAAAGGTACGAACTTTCTTTTTCTAAATAATGTCAAATCTTTCTAAACTTGAATTTGTAGCCCTGAATATATCGGCCAAAAGCTACATGTCTTGGGTGAGTGATGCTGAAATTCATCTTGATGCGATGGGTCTGACAGACACCATCAAGGACAAAAATCAAGCATCAAACCAAGACCGTGACAAAGCCATGATATTCCTACGCCATCACCTTGATGAAGGCTTGAAAATGAAATATCTCACTGTTAAAGATCAAGTCATAATGTGGAATAATTTGAAAGATAGATATGACCACCTGAAGATGGTCGTTCTTCCACAGGCACGTTATGACTGGACTCATTTAAGGCTACAAGATTTTAAATCTATCAGTGAGTATAATTCTGCTATGTTCAGAATTATTTCCCAATTGAAATTATGTGGTGATAATATTACTGATCATGATATGTTGGAGAAAACTTTCACCACTTTTCATGCCTCGAATATGCTCCTGCAGCAGCAATATCGAGAGATGGGATTCAAAAAGTATTCTGAACTTATCTCCCATCTTCTTGTAGCCGAGCAACATAATGGGCTATTAATGAAAAACCATGAAAGCCGACCAACTGGTTCTTGTCCATTCCCTGAAGTGAATGAGACGAACTTCCACCAAGCTAAGCATGGAAGAGGTCGTGGCCCCAGTCGTGGTCATGGCCGTGGTCGGGGAAGAAAACCTAATCATGGTAATAATAATGCACCAAATAACCCTCCTAACCACCAGCAATGTAAAAAGAAGGAACAAAATCATGAAGCGGTGCAAGCAACAAATGCAGAAAATGCATGCTATAGATGTGGGGGAAAAGGGCACTGGTCACGTACCTGTCGTACGCCAAAGCACCTGTTCGAGCTTTATCAAGCCTCCCTGAAGAAGACAGACAAAAATGCTGAAGCAAATTTTATTTCTGAAGATAATTTAGACTTCATGCATTTGGATGTAGCTGATTACTTTGCACTCCCAGAAGGAGAAACAAGTCATGTAATCGCTGATGAATCTGTAGAAATGTAAATATTTTAAATTTTTTTGTTTGTAGTAGATGGTATGGTTATAATATATTTTGCTTATGTCGTTTTGAAGAATATGGATAATCCTCAAATTATATTTGGATCAAAGACCAATCATGAAAATATTTGTGTAATTGATAGTGGAACAACTCATGCCATATTCAAAGACCAGAAATACTTTTCTTATTTGCATAAGGAAAAAGCAAATGTTTCTACAATTTCTGGTAATATAAGTTTGATTGAAGGCTCTGGAAGAGCAATTGTATTTCTGTCTAAGGGAACAAATTTATTTTAAACAATGCATTATTCTCCTCCAAGTCACGAAGAAACTTGTTGAGTTTTATAGATATCTGCCGAAATAGATATCATGTTGAGGCAATAGATGAAATGAATGAGGAATATTTCTGTATTACAAAGAATATTTCTTGCCAGAAATGCATTATAGAAAAGTTACCAACTTTATCTTCTGGCTTATACTATTCAAAGATCAGTGCAGTTGAAGCACACTCTATCGTAAACCAGAAGTTTACTGATTCAAATACTTTTGAGCTTTGGCATGGCCGTTTGGGCCATCCTGGATCAATAATGATGAGACGAATTATTGAAAATTCAAGTGGACATCCACTAAAGAACCTGAAGATTCTTACAAATGATGAATTTCCTTGTGATGCTTGTTATCAAGGAAAAATGATAACTAGACCATCACTAATAAAGGTTAGCATGGAATGCCCTGCCTTTTTAGAGCGTATACATGGGAATATATGTGGACCTATTCACCCACCAAGTGGGTTGTTTAGATATTTTATGGTCCTAATAGATGCATCTTCAAGATGGTCTCATGTGTGCCTACTATCATCTCGCAACCTGGCGTTTGCAAAGCTATTAGCCCAAATAATTCGATTAAGGGCACAATTCCCAGATTATCCTATAAAGGCTATTCGCCTTGATAATGCTGGAGAATTCTCATCTCAAGCTTTTGATGATTATTGTCTATCAATTGGGATAAAAGTTGAACATCCTGTAGCTTATGTTCATACTCAAAATGGCCTTGCAGAGTCATTTATTAAACGCCTGCAATTGATAGCAAGACCACTACTTATGAAAACAAAATTGCCCACTATTGTTTGGGGACATGCTATTTTGCATGCAGCATCACTTATTCGTCTCAGACCGACACATTATAATAAATATTCTCCGTCACAATTAGTTTTTGTTCATGAACCAAATATTTTTCATCTACGAATTTTTGGATGCATTGTATATGTGCCAGTAGCACCACCACATCGTAGTAAGATGGGCCCACAGAGAAGGTTAGGAATATATATTGGGTTTGAATCACCCTCTATTATTCGCTATCTTGAACCATTGACGGGATATTTATTTACTGCTCGATTTGCAGATTGTCGATTTAAATGAAACAAATTTCCCAAAATTAGGGGGAGAGAAAAAGGAAATCAAAAGAGAAATTGTGTTGAAAGTTTCATCATTATCTCATTTAGATCCATGTATCCCTATATGTAATCAGGAGGTCCAGAAGATCATCCATTTACAGAATATAGAAAATCAAATGCC
>ML382797.1:13222-42783 GCA_005239525.1 Nicotiana knightiana | reverse complement strand
ATCCTATATTACTTGTCGACCACGTACACTTGCGTGTGCATTGGGAAATCAACCAACACTTTAACATAGCTACAGAAAAATCACAGTAGCAACAAAAGAGGACTTGGCTTTTGGAGTCAACTGCCTAAATGGGATCCCAAAAGCAAGTACCTCACTCTTCCTGAGAACAAAATTTGTATCCACTGTGGTAAGTCTGGTCACTATAAAATTGAATGCAATGCAAAATAGCAGGCCAGTCAAAAGAATAAAAGTTTTGTTCGAAAGAAAAATTGCTTACCAAATTGGAAAAAATGGACCTAATTCATCCTTTCTCTTATAGAAAGGTACCCAAACTAGTTTGGGTTCCCAAGACTAACCCTTGATTTTCTTTTATAGGTTTAAGTGAAAGGGAGCAGTCAAATATGGTACATGGATAGTGGCTGCTCAAAACACGTGACAGGGAACAAGGAACAATTCCTTTCACTTGAAAACCTCAAAGGAGGAAATGTCTCCTTTGGAAATGGGAAGAAAGGTGAAATTATTGGGGTTGGTAAGGTAGGTAAGGATGACACACATTCTATTGAGAATGTTTACTTGATAGATGGCTTGAAATATAGCCTAATCAATGTGTCACAACTGTGTGACAAAGGTGACCTGGTTGCATTCACTTCTATAAAATGCTTTGTAATTAATATTATCACTAACAATCTTATTTTGCAGGGAAAGAAAGTGAATAATATCTATGTCATAGATCTGTCCACTCTGTCAGAAAATGAACTAACGTGTTTAATTGTGCTGGACAGTGATCCCCTCCTTTGGCACAAAAGACTTGGTCATGCTAGTTTAAATCAACTCAACAAACTAGTCTCCAAGGACCTAGTGATAGGTCTCCCTAACAATAAGTTCAAGGAAGACAAAGTTTGTGAGGCTTGTGCAAGGGGGAAGAAGGTAAGATCATCTTTCAAAAGAAAGAAAATGGTAAGTACCACCAGGACGATAGAACTGGTCCATATGGATCTATGTGGTCCTACGAGAACATTAAGCAGAGGTGGTAAGAGATATGTAATGGTGCTTGTTGATGACTATTCTAGATTCACATGGACATTGTTTCTAACATATAAAGATGAAGCATTTGACATGTTTACTTCTTTTGTTAGAAAAATGCAGAAACAATTAGGAAATCAACTTGCATTAATTAGGTCTGATCATGGCACTAAATTTGAAAATGCCAAATTTGCTGAATTTTGTGATGAGCATGGCATAGATCATAACTTTTCTGCCCCTATAACTCCACAACAAAATGGAGTGGTTGAAAGAAAAAATAGGACACTTGAAGATATGGCCAGGAGCATGCTTCTTTCTAGTAAACTACCTCATAGCTTCTGGGTGAAGCTGTAAACACTGCGTGCTATATAATAAATAGGTGCATGACTAGACCACGTTTAGAGAAGACTCCCTATGATTTACTTAAAGGGAGAAAGCCCAATATATCCCATCTTAGGGCTTTTATCTGTAACTGCTTTGTGCACAACAATGGAAAGGACTCCCTAGGTAAGTTTGATCCCAGAAGTGATGAGGGAGTATTCTTGGGATATTCTTCACATAGTAAGGCTTATAAAGTGTATAAGAAAAAACTATGTGTGATGAAGAGAGTGTACTTGTTATTTTTTATGAAACTAACATTCTCTCAGACCAAACTGGAGCAACACTGGAGGAAGGAATAGGTGATGGAACAGGTTCATCCATCCCAGGCAACATGCCAGGGGGAACTAAGCAACAAACCAATTTCCAAACCTCAACCTGTACCTGATCCTGTTCCTCAGCAACAAGACACTGTAGGATCGTCAAGTAATACCCAGTTGGTTGTAAAACCACACAGATATCAAAGCTCACACCATATTGAGAACATTATAACTGATCCAACATCTGGAATCAGAACCAGATCCTCTTTGAAAAATTTGTGTGCGTTTGATGCTTCTCTATCATTGATTGAACCTAAAAATATTGCTAAAGCTTTGTAGGATGCAGATTGGGTAAATGCAATGCAATACAAGAAGAACTTAACCAATTTGAAAGGAGTCAAGTTTTTCATCTGGTACCTAAACCCTTTGATAGATCATTGGCACAAAGTGGGTATTCAGAAACAAACTTGATGAAAATGGAACAATTTAAGAAACAAGGCAAGATTGGTGGTTCAAGGACATAGTCAGGAAGAAGGAATAGACTATGATGAAACCTTTGCTCATGTGGCAAGTTTGGAAGCAATTAAACTCCTCATACCCTTTGCTGCTTACATGGAATTCACGCTTCACCAGATGGATGTCAAGAATGCCTTCCTGAATGGCTATCTCAAGGAAGAAGTATTTGTAAGGCAGCCTTCGGGGTTTGAAAAGAAGGAGAATCCTGATCATCTGTACAAGGTTGACAAAGCACTATATGGACTCAAGAAAGCTCCAAGGGCATGGTATGAAAGGCTTTCAAACTTCCTGCTGGAACATGACTACAAGAGAGGTAAAATTGATAGCACCTTATTCTTGAAGGAAAAAGGTAAAGATATCTTGGTAGTGCAGATATATGTAGATGACATAATCTTTGGGGAAACTTCTGAAAAGCTAAGGAAAGAATTTGCTAAACTAGTGAATTTGAGATAAGCATGATGGGTGAGCTTAACTTCTTTTTAGGCTTACAAATTAAACAATATTCAAATTGAACTACGATCCATCAGCAAAAATATGTGAAAGAATTGCTTAAAAGATTTAAAATGGAAGACTCAAAGGAAGTTGACACTCCTATTGCAACAACCACAAAACTAGATGTAGATGAACCTGGTTCACCTGTCTATCAAAAGTTGTATAGAAGAATGATTGATTCATTGTTGTATCTTACTGCTAGTAGACCTGCCATTGTCTTCAGTGTAGGTCTTTGAGCAAGATTTCAGGCTAATCCAAAGGAATCACACTTAACTGCAGTGAAGAGAATCTTGAGATATCTTGAAGGCACCACATACCTCTGTCTTTGGTATCCTAAAGGTAGTAATTTTGATCTTGTGGAATATGTTGATGCTAACTATGCAGGCTTTTTGGTAGATAGAAAGAGCATCTCAGGTATGGCACACTTTTTGGGCACATGTCTTGTGTCTTGGGCCACTAAGAAATAGAATTCAGTAGCTCTATCTACTGTTGATGCTGAGTACGTGGCTACAGCCTCATGTTGTGCTCAATTAATATGGATTAAACAAAAACTGATGGACTTTGGCATAAAGGTTGGATGCATTCCTATCTTCTATGATAGAACTAGTGCTATTAGTATGAAAACTAACCACGTCCATCATAAAAGAACAAAGCACATAGATGTTAGACACCATTTCCTAAGAGACAACTATGAGAAATGAATGATCTCTATTGAATTTGTGCTACTGACAAACAAATTGCTGACATATTTACTAAGGCACTAAGTAGAGAGAATTTTGAGATAAACAGGTTAGAATTAGGGATGATTAAGATCACCTAATTGAACCAATTAAAAACAAAAATGAAAAAAAAAAAAAGAGGAAATGTTTTTTAGCTAGGAATTCTGAAAGGTGTAAATAATCTGAATAATCGTCGCTCAGTCTCATTCCTTAAAAGGCATTCTCTCTTGCCATGTGTTAATATGACTCCTTGGTTACTAATGATGTTTTTCTATTTTTGTAAATTGAGGCTTAAACAAGAGATTCTAACAAGATGAACCTGGTTCATCGTTGCTGGTTCATCTGACAAACAAGGTATGTGTTCATCACTATACACATATTGAAATATCGATAGTTACTCAAGAGCAGGACTCTATCTATAATAAGCTTTTACAAAATCTAGTACCTATCCCAAATTCGAACCAGTTTCAAATAGCCAAATCAAATCAAAATGGCTTAGATTATAGGGGAGTCATAACCTCCACTTATCACCTGACACTCCTGAACTGATTAGACTCCCACTTGACAAAAATTACACTCGTTGTGTATTTATTAACCAAACCTTTAAAAACCCATCATCACTTCTCTAATCCTTCACCTTTTTTTTTCCTTAAAGCCATAACCGTCGAAACCCTTTCAACATTCTAAAGCCACCTTCTGCTTCATCCTCCTCAATCACACCTGACTACAGTATCACGCTTGAAGATACTAGTTCCACCCCATCTCAACCAAATTATTCCACCCCATCTCAATCAAATTCTTCCACTCCATCTTATCACATCCCACCACCCCTCAAAACAACAATGTTTTGTCTCCTCCAATCACTCCCGTTATACAACCAAGCCCTAATCCATAACCTAGGAGAGGGCGTGTGAAAATGCTCGCCAGAAAGACTATGGCTTCTGGATCTCTAGCTAGGATATTGATCGCAAAGCTTCAAGCTAGCCAGGCCCAAGTATCTGAGAATTCCAATGACTCTTTCAAGTCAGCCACTGAGGGGGAAGCAACTAGTTCTTTTGATTTTGAACAGGTAACATCTAAAATTGGGTCTCAGCCAGTCACTTTTGAAAATAGCTTTGTTTTAATTGGGTCTCTAGTGGATGTGGAGATTCCTGATAGGAGAAGAAGAGGCATTAAAAATAACTTTGAGAAAGAGGGAGAAAGAAGTACTATGAAGGGAACAGGGGAAGGAGGCACTCCATTGGCAATTTGTGCGACTGTCCCAGTGGTTGTTGAAAAAGGTGCCAAGGATTTAGGGGGAAGTAATTCTAGAGAGGCTGCAGAGCGGCTGGAAAATCTTCAACATGCAACCGATGAACCTGGTTCATCTATTGAAGAAACTTTGGTTGATCTTATGAGAAAATTAGGGGATAGCTATAAACCCAAAAAGAAGAAAACACCCAAGACCAAGAAAGTTGCTCCTCCACTGGAAAGCAAGAAGAGAAAAGCCACTCCCTCTGTTGATGCTTCCATTCCTAGAGGTCGCACTACAAGGAGTTCAATTAGGCAGAGTGAAGAGGAGTTGCAGAAAGCTTTGAGGGAGAGTAGGAAAAAGAAAGCTGAAAATGGGAAGGCAAAAGTGTTTGAGCCCGCAGAGGTTGTTGATGTTAAGGAGATGGACCTGGTCCATCAAGAGGAACAAAAGGCAGAAGTTGATATTGAGACACCCAAACCAAAGAAGGCCAAGACTTCTTCCAAGAAGTCAGCATCTGTGTCTGCTACACCCTCAATTGTTGCTAGGAGAGGTCCACAAAGAAATCAAAGAAGTCTCAGTTTGATGATAATGATGAGTGGAGTGGTGAAGAAGCAAAAGAGTCTGGTGGAGAGACAGAAAAATTGACAAAATTTGAGAAGCGCATGATACTGAAGGGAAGGTTGTTGAAGGATCTTGAAGAATCTGGCATGATTTACCTTGTGAACACTCTGGACATACAAGGCTTGAAGGACATGGTACTTCAACTAGAAGACAGGCTGGCTAGGAGTGAGAATGTCGAGTTCATGGAAAATGCAAAAGTCAAGGATGGCAGGGTCTCCAGTCAGGTAAAGGGGGTTAAGATCTCCTTTGATGCCAATGAGCTGGGTGAGATTCTTGGGATTCCCGCTGAGGGATTTGATGATTATACAAGGCAGAGGTGGCCCAGCTTGGATGGCCTTCCTTCTGCACTGTAAATCACCAGGAGGTTCAGTGATATTGCTGAAGAAGTGGAACCAAGGGTTGTGTTCAAAAGCGAGATGACACCTCAACACAAAGTGGTTTTTGAGTTTGTCAATAAATGCATACTGCCTAGTCAAGAGAGGAGGCACGTAGCAAACTATATGAATTTAACTCTCATGCAGTGCCTGAACAGTGGAAGGCAAATCAACTGGCCCTCTTTTATTATTCAGTTGCTGGACAGGGTGGTAAATGACTCCAAGGCTCCTACTATCCCATATGGGTTCATCCTAACAACTCTGCTGGCTCACTTCAAAGTTCCTGTGAAGAAAACAGAAATGGCCACTGTCAAGGACCATTTTGGGAAGAACACAATTCTGACATGCGACTATGTTATAAATGTTCCTGACGATGAACCTGGTTCATCAAGGAAAATGCTTGTGAATAGCAAGGTCAGGGCGCTTGTGCATGAAGGTGGGGTTAAGGAAGCTTAAATCCTTCGCCTGAAGACCCGCCTTACAGAGGTTGAGGCTGAGCGGGATGCTCTCAGATCTAAACTGGCAAATGAAAAGGAGAATAATGTTCGGATTCTTCAACAAATGCTCTCTTTTCTCCAAGCAAAGAACCCCCTTCCGAGCCTTAGGTGTCCAGTGTCATCCCTCACCCCTCTATGACCCAGTTCGTGATTTTTTTTGCTATCTATTTCTCATGACTGTAACTGCTTTTATTTCTTTATGTGTTTAGTGCCTGAACTATGCTCTTATCAATGAACTGTGTTGTTTTTGCTCTTACCTATTTTGTCTCACTTTCTTTGCTAGTTTACATCTTTGGTTTACTATTGATGATTAATCCATGTTTGCACTTGCAGTTGCCTCAGTGGCCATTAGTAATTATTATCAATCTGGTAATTCTAACACTTTGCAACTTTTCGATGATGCCTAAAGGAGGAAGATGTCCTATATTGAAAATTGTGATATTTATAACCTAATGAACCTGTGTCTTTATGATAAATGCTTAATACTATAAAAAGTGTCAATGTTGCATTAAAGTGATTACAGGCCTAAGCACAGAATTTTTCATCATCAAAAAGGGGGAATTTGTTGGATCAAGAAGCAGAATGGTTTTGAAGATTGACAAATGAACTTAGAGTTGAACCAGGTCCATCACTAGAGAGATAGACATGTAGAGGTAATGGCACGTGAGGTGATCACAAACAGGAGATAAGCACAATCAGTGATCTGAAGATATATCTCCTGATCGAAAAGGTTGCAAATTGATAGGAGATAGACTCCTTATATAGTAAGGACAAAATCAAGATAGAAGAGGATCTAGGGAGTTGAAATCAACTAGAAGCAGTTATATTGTCAAGTGTTCTTATTGAACAGGGGCACAAAACAGAAATTTATCAAGAATTGAGAGCAAAATTCCTGAAGAAATTTGGCAAGCAGTTCGAGCCAAATTGGAGAGTGCGAATCTGGAGCTACTTGAACCAGTTCCATCTGTTATCTTTTAGTCTAGTTTATTTGTAGTTGGTGATTACAAAGTGTATCTTTCAGCTTTATCTAGAAGCAATTGTAATAGATACTGAGTATTCAAGTTAGAGTTAACTTGAAGCTACTCGCAAATAGCTAGAGGCTAGTTTGCCACAAGGGGAATAGAGTTAGTCCTTAGGTTTACAAAAGAGTATATTTTGTAAATGTTGTTTGTTCATTGATTTAGTGAAGAGTTTGGGAAAATCCTATTGGGAAGTAGGTCGTGGTTTTTTCACCTTTTGAGCCAGGTGTTTTCCACGTAAAATTGTTGTGTTCCTTTATTTCTCTAATTATTATTCCTCAAACTATAGGAGTTGGAACACATAGAAGAACCTGGTCCTTCTATAACTATTGCACGCAAAAATTGGTCACCACACAAATCACCCCTCCCCCCTCTCTTGTGTGGTATTGACATAGATAAATAACAGACAATTTTCTTGAGGGATTAAAGTCCGATTAAAAATACCAAAATGATTTTCTTTTATCTTTTTAGTTATTTAGGTAGTATCCCTTGGTTTTTCTGTCGACATCGATTCTTTTCCAAGGGTGTAGCACGAACCGGGTATTCTAGTTCAGTTTTTATTACTTTTTTTTTCTTAGGAGTAGGTTAAGGAAGAAACTTGAGATTGTTCTGAGGTACCTATTGACATGTTTGGTGTTGGCAAGTTAAGTTAAGGCATACGCTCTGTCTTCCTGCATATATGATTTGAATTGTAATGCCCAAGTAAATTAAGTAGTCTACTCTTTGACGTCTTTTTCTCAGTTGATTGACTTGTATGCTACCTAATGCATTGTTGCTTAAAATTTCTCAACTTGTTATGCTTTCTTGACTTGAGAGTCGCACAAAATCGTCTTGAGTGAGTCAAGTGCCATGTGTGTGTAAGGATTATTGATATTCTGTGCTATCCTGTGTAGTCTAGAACTTGCCCTATGTGTTAATCAACGCGAAATCATTAACTTGTTCTAGTCTAGGAGGTGATGTAGGCGTTTCTTGCTTGACCATAAAGGTGTTTGTCACTGACAAATAAATTTTTTCCATTGCTAGCCCCTTTGAGCCTATAGACCATTTCCTTGGCATCCACATTACAAGTCGTACTCCTAATTTGCTCTTAATGCGAGATTGTTGAACCTTTACCCCCTAAGGGGCTTAGTGGCTAAAAGAAATAAGGTGAGAGATTGGAAAGTTGCTTTAGAGTGAAGCCATGTAAGGGCCCTTAACGTGCACTAAAATTGTGAATAAATGTCACTAGTTTATGAACTTCAATGTATTGAGTGTGTGAAAAGAAAAAGGAAAAAATTTTGCAAGAAAAAGCAAAAAAAAAGTTCAAATAATGTAGAAAGACATGCCTCCTAATCCTTTTCATTTGTGTTATTGAAACCATAGAGGTTCTTAATGGAAAATGGGGCTATGTTAGTTATGATGTATGACAAGTGAATGGGTTGAGAAGAAAATGCGCTTGAATTGTGAGTGTAGTGTATTAAAGTGCTTAGGAGGGTTAGTCACTATTCTTAAATGTACCCTACCCGTCCCTTAGCCTACATTACAACCATAAAGTCCTAATTGATACTAGATTTAGCTAGCTTAGATTAGTAGAGATGTACACTACAGGAAAGCTTATGGTAAGACCACGGGATGCACATGAATTCTTTGTGAGAGTGAGTGAATTTTGTTCAATTGTGTCATGTACTTAGTTTATGTTCAATGACATATTTGAATGTGTGGGCTACTTTTATATTCACTCTTTTTCTTGTGATGAGGGCACTTGGTCTCATGACGGATTGGTGATATTGTACACTTTCTTTTGTTGGGTGAGTGTGTGAGATGAGGATGCTTAGTGGTAACGGGTCATATTTTGAGGTAAGGTGGTTTTGGAGAGGTTTCTTGAATTTATTGAGTTGGTTGAGTAACATTGAGTATACTTGGTCTATTTAAAAATGGGAAGAATGTGAAATTTGTGTGTTCATTCTTAATTGCCAATATCGATTATAGTCAAAAGGTAGGGTGTTTGATTGGATTAATTGTAAAGTCCTCTTTCATATTGCTAATCACATTTTGGGGGTGTTAATATAGCTCCATTGCTCAAGGACGAGGAAGAGTCTAAGTGTGGGGTGTTGATAATCGACTCAATGTATGAATATTTTAACATAAACCGCCTCACATTTTGCTCGTGTCTCGTAGATTCGAGAAATTTAATATGATTATTTGTGATAAATAATGGTATTTCTAAGTGTAGGAATCATTTGGATGCAATTTGGGATGAAATGGCGCAAATTGGAGCGAAATCGGAGCAAAAAGGCAAAAGTTGAATTTTGAGGCGCTGGTTGTGGCGCAGTTTCCAGAATGCAAACTTTTTGAGCGCCAGAGCCAGCGCCCCACGCTGCCCTGGACACTCAAAACGTGAAATTTCCCTATTCCGACTAGGACTCGGGTATTTTGACTCCAAAACGCCCCAACACATATAAAAGCACACTAAACCTATTTTGGAGAAGGAACGTGACTTTTAGAGGAGAACAAAAGTACAAAACAAAAGGGGTATGTTTTTTAGAAGAAAACAATAGCACAGAGTCACCATGGAGGTCGGGTTTCATCTTTTTCTTCCGCCAAACTTTGTAATTTTTATGTGTCTTTGTATGATTTGTTGTTTGGCTACCATGTCTATGTGGAGCTAAAACTTTACGTTCTAGGTTGTGGTTCTTTCACGACTATCGTTATTTGAATATTGATTTTGATTTCTTAGTTTATTATATTGGTTTATTTATTCAATCTTGCGCTTAATTATTTAATTTCTTGATCACCAATTGATTACTATCTACGAATCTAGAATTGAACTCAAAAGTGGGAATTCTAGATTGCATATAGGATTGAGTTGAGCAAGTTCTTGAACCTGGGCATCGGGGAACGAATTCGCGGTTAGGATAGACATATACCTAATTGCCTTGCTTGGTTGAAATACATGAACTATAAATGTGTTCTTGTTGATTCTTACTCCATAGACATATAGGCGTTCTTGAATAGGCAAGTAAGAACACGACAAATTCTTATGAGCAATATTAACCCTGTCAACCAATAAACTAGATAAATTAGTGAATCAATTCAATTGAAGAATACAATAGGATTGTTAGATAGCCCATAACCCTAGATCGTTTTCATCACGTTGATAATATAAAAATTTGTCCTTCCTCTGTTTAAAGTTCATTAGTTATTTTCCTTTTAGTTTAATTACTTTAGCATCACTACTTTTAGGTTTAATCCTTGTTTAGATAATTAGGATAGTCTAATTTAGTTAATAGTTAATTACAAGTCCTCGTGGGTTTGACATTCGACTTTTAGTCACTTTATTACTTGACGATCGCGTATACTTGCGTGTGCGTTTGACCGCAACAAGTTTTTGGCGCCGTGGGACTTAAAAATTAGCTATTTTTCTAGATTAGACATTTATTCTTTTTATCTATTTATTTTTTTGTTTTAGTTTAGTTAGTAATATTTTTATTTATTTTAACATGGAATCTTGGAATGAAAATTATTTGAATGATGGTTATTCTTATTTTAATGATCCTTGTCCATATTGTGGAGGACCCCACTGGTGGAAAACTTGTCAGAATGTTTCCCGGAGCGAGTTGTGCGCACAATCTCAATCCTTTCAGTGGAATATTCGTACTATGTCTGGTGATCAAGATAGTCATTGGGATGATTGTCCTAATTCTTTTCATCCTTCTCTAAGACCTTATTATGATATTTATAATGTTGTTTGTGAGTTTGATAGGGGCAATGAAGTGAAGGATATGAAACCTGATGCATATATTAGGGATATTCTGAGGCAAGTAGCGGAGCAACATGAAAAACTCAAAAAAGATATGAAAAGAATGAGGGCAACAATCACAAGAATGAATGCTAATATGCAAGAATTGAATGAAGAGAGCGAGTTCCAAGAAAAGGAAAATTTTGAAAAAGTGGAGATTTTGGTAAAAATTGCGCGGGGCACCCTATTTGGTCGCCCCCATTTAACTTATACCCGCTTTTTTAAAAACTTTTAACTTGTACCCACTTTTTAAATAACTTCAGTTCCCTTTTTTCTCGATGAGCTGAAGTTCACCAGTTAAGCTGAAGTTCGCCAGTTATAAAGACAAAACTTCAGCATACGGGGCTGAAGTTCCCCGGTTACAAAGACAAAAGTTTCCCAGTTACGAAGTTCCCAAGTTATAAAGACAACAACTTCAGCATACAGGGCTGAAGTACCCCAGTTACAAAGAAAAAATATCAGCTCTAGAGAACTTCAGCTCTAGAGCTGAAGTTTTGTCTTTATAAACTAGGGCGCTTCAGTCCCGTATGCTGAAATTTTTGTCTTTATAACTGGGGAACTTCAGCCCCGTATGCTGAAGTTCCCCATTTACAAAGACAGAACTTCAGCTAGAGCTGAAGTTCCCCAGTGTAACTGGGGGAACTTCAACTCCGTATGCTGAAGTTTTTGTCTTTATAATTGGGGAACTTCAGCCCCGTATGCTGAAGTTCCCCATATACAAAGACAAAAACTTCAGCTCTAGAGCTGAAGTTCCCCATTTACTGGAGCTGAAGAACTTCAGCTCTAGTGCCGAAGTTTGCAAGCTACTTCAGGCCCGTCTACTAGAATGCTGAAGTTTTGCGTGATTGCCTTTGCTACTTCAGCCCCGCATGCTGAAGTTATGCGCAAAAGCGGGTACGGATGCAATTTTTTTTACAAAGCAGGTATAAGTTAAAACGTGGCACAAAAAGTGGGTACTGATGCAAAAGCCCCGAGATTTTGAGCCAAACATGGCTAGTGAAACAAGCTGAAAAGTTAGAAATATATGAGGCTCAACGTGTGGAAAGCCCAAGAAAATAATTATATTTCAATAATAATCAGAACGTGTTTGTACAAATGGCATTTCTTTCCCTTCTACAATGACCTTCAAGTACAACGTCTATTCTCTTTAATAATTGAGTCACAATGAGCACTAATGTCATTAATGAAACATTATAATTGGTAATTGCAACTGTTTCGTGAAGATTCTTTAATGTTTTTAATAATCCATGCCTATTAATTGAAGATCAATGAATCTGCCCTTATTGCTATCTTGGTTCATTCTACCGGTGCCTCTTCAAATCACTAAAGAGACTTGAGTAACCGTTCCTTCTCATCTCATGGGTGATTTGCTCGTATCTACTGAGTCTCATGTCTTCTTTAATACTCTTCTCCAATTGTCGTTTTCCTAGTGATCCACGTGTCTTGCCATGTCAGCCACAAAATTAATTTCACGTGTAATATTCATTTTTACCAATACACCAACAAGATACACTACAAGAGTAATATGGACAGTAATTTGTTCTTTAGCTAGCTAGAGGATGGATTTGATCCAACAAAAATTGTGAACGATGAATTAGTTAGAATTTTTTGATAAGCATGAATGATGACAAATATTTACTGCCAAAGAACAGATATTAAGCATTAAACCTACAACAATACATAGCAGGAAATCATGTCAAAGTTATATTAAGTGATAGTCCATATATGTATGTGACGACAAGGAAATTCTTCTGGCAATAGCTAGCTATTTTACGAAGTTAGATCCAATGAGAAACTGTTACCTAGCTAAATGCTATACTCCTACTATTTTTACTGTAAATTCCATCTAGTACTTCATTCAATAAAGTTATATATAAAAAGATTGCTGCGTGTTTCTCCTCCCGTCGATATATCTGCTTCCCCTTCATTACTCATGCTTACCAGATTATATCTCCAAAATCGTCTATACCTATGAGCAGATCATCAGCCCAATTGACCTCCTCTTGCTAGTTGGAATTGCTGCTATTGTTATTCTGTTCGTTCATCTTCTGAGTCTCGTCCATCACTTGATGTTGATCAGCTGCTTGACATATTGTTGCTGGTTGTACTGTTGTGCAGTAATCTTCATCAGTTTCATGCAACATAGCTTCCATTACTTTTGGAACATCTTGTTCCTCCATATTTACCCCATGATTTTTCTTTGATCTTATATTCTTCTTGATTCGGCACACAACAATATCCTCCTTAGGAATATTGTTTTCTCTAATGAAATCATCCCCGACGGAATATTCTTTCATCAGCCAAATTTTATTGTGCTCTCCTTCTTTACTACGACTTTGAAACTTGAAACATCTTCTAAACCCAACCACAGTTCCCTTACCATTCTTGATAGGATCAATACCTGTTTGGCCTTTCCATGTCCCGTTGGCGCAAGTTCGGCGAACCCTTGTATGTTCGCTCTTCTGCTTCTTCAACTGAGTAAAAATGTAGCGAACTTTCTCTTCAGGATGATCAGAAGCTCCAAATATCTCCCATGGTGGTTGGTCTCCATAGATATCGGCAACTTGGAAATTAGGGCATTCACTCGGCAAAGGCTCGCCCTTTAGGAACCTTTTCAAAAAGTTGATCAACTCTGCTTCAGTTGGGTGAAACCGAACACCCATGACACACCGGCGTGCAGTTGGTACCGTCGACATGGTCGTTTCTTTTTCTTGGTTATCGAGAAACACAAGAATGAGACAATAGTAATGGCCGCAATACGCAAAGGCAAGAACTTCTGTTCTCTCAAGTTAGAAGACAAGTGAATGCTGTAGTGTACTATTTATAGATATCTAATGAGGTTAATTCCAACAACGAAAATTTAGGAAACAAATTTCTAGGAGAGAAAAGAAGTGTTGATTTCAGGGGAAGGTTAAGCTTGGGAATCAAGTTAGGCTTCTCCTAATCCTTATATACAATGCGTAAGCTTTTCACAATTGAACTAATTAGTACAGTTGTGAACAGGTGAAACTGAAAATATTGTTTCTTGTTTCTTTTACTTTTTTCATTTTCGTTTACAATTTATTTATTTTCTCCAACTCCACTCATCCAATAAAAAATTTCTAAAGGAGAAATGATCAAAATAGTCCTTAATATATTGGGATTACTTTATTTTGGTACTTAATATATCCCCTTTCACATGTTTGGTTTATCTAACAGATTTTTTGAAGTAAGAAAAGAAATTAAAGGACAATATTATACGTACACCTCTTTTATAAGACATGGAAAAGCTAGTAATTTACCCCAACATAAACTAGAGAAAAGGAAAACGTGTCTTTTGTCAATGGACTAGCTGCAAATTTCAGAATTTAAGATCATCCATATATGTATACGCTTTTTGAAACACCCTTTTCTTGGAATTAACTTGACTCAATATACATTTTCACCTTATTTATTATTACTACTTAATCGTGCATGATAATGTTTGGTACAAAAATTAAGGTGCGAATAAGCTTTTAGCATTAGATGTATGTAACTTAAATCCTTCTATATACTAATGGTATTGTTACACTAAAACGCTTAATCCCTCTATATATTAATGATATAATTACACTAATGCTAAATTGCCCATGAAACCTTTATTATTGTCTGTTTGATGTTTAGATTTGAAAAGATTTTATGTTGTTGTATGGTTGTTTAAATGCGGGTAAGTGGAAAGAAGAAAAAAAAAAGACAAAACAAAAGTTCCGCACAACAAAGCATAAAAGTAAAATGGGCAAAATACGGAATTGGCCAATATATAATACACATGTATATACACAATAAGTGGGGGAGCCACAATTTTCATTAAAGGGTGTCAAAATACATAAAAGTAAACATATCAGAAAATTAAAGGGGGTCAATAAATAGTGTGTGTCTATATATATATATATATATATATATATATATATATATATATATATATATATAAGTAAAATTTATTTTTTTACCTACCTACACTGTATATTTTTACCATGAAAGGATTTCATTTGACACCCCTTCCTATAAGGTGGCTCCGCCAATGCACACAACAAAAGGAAAAATATTTTGTCGGCTATTATTTGTAGGAGTAACTAAAATATACATTTTCAAGTAAAATTGTGCTATAAATGACTCTATTAACATGATGAGTACACTAATGATACATTCATGATATCTTCATTATTGACATTTTTTATAGTCTTAAAGATAGAAATATCGCATATATAATAAAATATGAAAGTATGGTTGAGTTCTATACTGTGTTATACTGTGGTCACAAATGTTGAACATTTCTCTTTTGATAAAATATTACTATTAGGGGTGTACATGGACAAGGAATATATGTGTAATAAGAATATAAAAAATTGACAAACAGATTATTTATTAAAATATTTTTATGGGAGAATCTTTTTAGTAACACATAATAATCATTACTATATTCAATTTACTCTATCAATCTTTTCCTTATTCTAAATGACATCATATCTTACCATTTAATTTCAATATTTACCCTATAGGACAAGTCTTGAATACCTTTGACGTAATTGGTATGCGTGAATGAGACTTACCCTTCATTATGTGGCACTAGGATTGTGGTTAGAAGTAAATTTAAGTATTTTGTTTTAGCGTCAACTTAAAAAGATTATTCAACCATATATGTGCAATGTATAACTCTTCAAAGTATAACTTCAAATATAGTTTCCTCCACAGAAGTATTACACCCCATGTTTTCGTACGTCAAAGTACGCCATAAGTGAACTGATGAAAGCTCAGAAATGAGATAATACATCCCGCATTTTTCGTACGTTAAAGTTTCGTCATAAGTTAATCGACGTAAGTTTGGGAATGATATTATTTTAAGATTATAAGCATTTTATGCTATTTTAAACAAGTAATGAATAAATTCGTGAAGGTGAAAGGGTAAGCAAATCGAAAAAATGAATTTCGTCGAAGTTAAATATTTTGTGATAAAATACGGCCCGATCTAAAATACCCGATATTTATGTACTAGTACCATACAAGGTAGTATCTAAAAACAACCTTTCTTAAGGTTAACAAAATTTCTCTACGTACAACATAAACAGAACGGTAACATTTCCCCCTTTTGGGAAAGTGGTGCACACGCACCGTCGAATGGGGACGCCGGCCGACCTCGGGCAAGCGCGTCCGGTGGAAAATCTAGTCCCATCCCCCACTCCCAGCTAGGCCAACCACAAATGAAGACTCAAATACCCAGAAGATTGATTATGCAGCTGTAGTAGTAACTGCTACTAAACTCAAATGAGTTAGACTGGGAGACCAAATGTAAAATCTAGGGTTTCAACCCATAACGGAATTGCGACAGTTATCTTCAAAGCCAGTGAAGACTCAAATACCCAGAAGATTGATTATGCAACTGTAGTAGCAAGTCCTGCTAAACTCAAATGGGTTAGACTGGAAGACCCAAATGTAAAATCTAGGGTTTCAACCCATAACAGAATTGCGGCAGTTATCTTCAATGCCAGCGACTACTATTGAGTGATGGCAGAAGAATGTAAATACACAATCATAGGTAAATTTCTGAGAACAAGACCTAATGTCGAACGAATTAGATCAACCTTCGCTGAAAAAGTGTCACTCAAAGGTGAGGCAAAATTTGTGGTCTATGATTTTCGAACAATGTTCATAGATGTATCCAATGAAGAAGCTTGCAAAACGGTTTGGTTTAGAAGGTCAATTGAAATTGATGGTATGGTTATGTATCTTCAAACATGGTCCCCTGATTTCAAGCCAGAAAAGGACTCTCCTATAGTGCCAGTTTGGGTTCTTCTGCCTGGTCTGCCTTTCCATTGCCATACTTGGAACTATGTCAAATAGATATTGGGGCCGGTGAGGGTACTATTATATATGGACTTAGTGACTAACTATAGGACAAGGCCAGAGATGGCTAAAGTTAGAGTCGAAATGCATCTTACAAAGCCTCTAGTTAACTCAGTATGTGTGGGCCAAGAGAAAGAAACTAATCCGCTAAAAGGCTTCACTCATAAGTTGGAGTATGAAGGAGTTCCTAAGTATTGTAAGCATTGTAGGATCATGGGGCACTCTGTTTTGCAATGCAGGGTGCTGGAGCAATAAAAAAATAAGGAAAAACAGAGCAAAAATCAAGAGGATAATGATTCCAGTAGTAGAGGATAAAATCACAGGAGTAACACAAGGGAGACGCACAACAATCAAAACACAATAATGAATGAGCGGATCAAAACAACCCAAGAAACACAAGGAAAATAGGAGGTGCAAATCACTCGAGCTATGGGACGAACAAGCGAAAAGGTGGTCACAAATAGCTACAAAAAAAAGGGTAAAGATAAGATGGAGAAAGAGACATGGCAAGTACCTAATACTAAAAGGAACCGGCAAAAAGAAAAAATGAAATCCATAGAGGCAATGGAAGGTGAGCAATCTGCTGAAACAAAGAAAGGATGCAGAAGCAAACTCAAGAAGGAGAACAAAACATCAAAGACAAAACTAATTTTAAAAGGATTAAGCACAAGAAGAAAAAGATGCCCAGAAAAAAGAGCATAGTGCTATTTAAACCAGTTATAACACACGGCCAGTCCAAAGCTAACAAAGAAATTAACAAGAGAATCAAGTAGCACACAAGCATAGAACAACTAGCAAGTGAAATTCTGGGCAGTGAGGCAGCTTCAAAACAACAGGTCATGAAGGATGCAAATGCTTAAACAAAAAACTCCAAGGAAGAACACTCGACAAACCAGTCATCTACTAAGGAGCACAAAGCTGACAAACCTCAAGAGATAGTAGAAAGCAGCAGCACTGATACAGACAATGTAAGACACACAATTGCGGAAAGGAGAACCATGAGTTCAAAAACAAGGAATATGAGAGTGAACAGGACGAAATGAATGATAGAAGATATCATGATGCCCAAGAAAGTCATAAAACAGGTGAAAAGGATCACAACAGAGTTCAATATCCTTCCAGCAGCATAGACACAATGATAAAGAATCAACCTCCTATCAAATTGGTGGTAGAACTATTCGGAGACGACCAAGAAAAAGAGGCAACACAGTGTGAGCAGAACAATCAGGAGGGAGGAAAGGAGCAATAACAAACTAACTCGACTCCTCCAAACATTAATGACGAAAAACAAAGAGGCAGCCATGAAGGGTCACAAGAGATAGCAAAACCGGAGGAAAACTCATGCCCAGAAGATGGGAAAGGGAAAAATAGATTAAGAAGGACATGGAAAAAATCCAAAACAAAAGACATTCCTTTCCAAAGAGAGAAGGAACACAAACAGGGTGCTCAGAATCAAGTTTCCAATGATTAGTGCCATCTTCTGGAATATTAGAGGTGTTAGGTCTAAAAAGGCCATACATCGTTTGAAGAACTTGCTCAAAATTAGCAACTGTGATTTTGTGGATATTTGAGCCTTTCTTAAATAGCAATAAAATTGAGGGTTACAAAATATTTTTGGGCTTTCAACACTGCTTGACCAATACCATTGGAAAAATCTGATGCTTCTAGAATTACCAGGCAGATCTTGTTGCCAATGAAGACCAGCAAGTTACTCTTTGCTTCAAAGGAAATTGTATTAGTGATGATAGTTATGTCACGGCGGTGTATGAGAAATGCAGTGTTGCAGAAAGAAAAGTTTTATGGGAAGGTTTAGAGAACATGGCCAATATTATCAATGGGCCTTGGTGTACGGGTGGTGACTTTAATGTAATCATGGAGTCGGGGGAGAAGCTGGGAGGAAGTACTTATAGAGCTTATAAAAGTTTCGACTTTGTTACTACCATGGAAACATGTGGACTTATGGATATTGGCTATGTGGGTACTAAACATACTTGGTGCAACAATAGACGTCCAAGGAAGAGAATTTGGAAGAGGTTGGACAGAATCTTGATCAACAACCAATGGGCTCAAAAATTTCAACAAAACTATGTTAGGCATTTGGTGAGAACAGGTTCAGACCATCGACCTTTGCTCATGAAATGTCGGAATGACCAACAAGAGGCTATCAAGTATTTTATGTTCTTGAATTTTTGGGTACAGCAGCCTGGATTTATGGAAATAGTTCAAGACTCGTGGAGTACTCAGGTAGAAGGAATGTTGAAATTAAAGACTAAGCTGCAAACTCTGGCCAGAAATCTCACTAAATGGTCTAGAGCAAACATAGGTGACATATACGAGCAGTTTAACAATTGGGAAGTCAAAGTACAACAACTTGAAGAGTTAGATCTTCACCAGAAGTCGGAGGATAGTTGAGAAGATCTTAACAAAGCTCACGCGGAATATGTTAAATGGCTTGGTATACAAAAGAATATTCTAAGGAAAAAGTCTAAAGTTAAATGGTTTCAAGAGGGGGACTATAACAACAGCTACTTTCATAGCTTCCTCAAAGAAAGGAGAAGAAAACTTCATATTCACAAGATCAAAAACCATAATAACGGATGGGTGCAAGGGGATGACAAGATAGCAAAGGCAGCTTCGAGAAACTTTTCAATCTCCAAGCTCCCACAATGAATAACTCAACCCTGAACTGCATTCTTAACATCATCTCTACTGAAATGAGTATCTGACAGCTATCCCGGATATTGAAGAGATCAGGGAGGAAATTTTTAGCCTCAGTCAACACAGTGCAGCTAGTCCAGATAGTTTCAATAGGGCTATTTCTAGACTTGTTTGGAAACCATCAAGGATGATATAGCTACTTTTGTCCAGATCTTTTTTGATGGTCGCAACCTTACAAAATTCTATTCCCACTCTTGCATTGTATTAATTCCAAAGGTTGAGTCCCCTACCAACTTTTTAGAATTAAGACCTATTAGCCTAACCAACTTAAGTACTAAAATCATATCCAAAATCCTTGCGGGCAGGCTAAACACTCTTCTACCAAAGTTGATCTCAGACAATCAAACCGGGTTCGTGAAAGGTAGGCTTCTCACAGAGAATGTGATGCTAGCTCAAGAGATTATTCAAGGTATTGTAAAAGACAACTAAGGGGGTAATATAGTAATCAAGCTAGATATGGCCAAGGCATATGACAGATTATCTTGGGTCTTTTTAGCTTCAGTCATGAGAAGGTTTGGATTTGTGGAATCTTGGATAGCCATCATCTTGAGGTTGGTGTCAGATGCCTGGTATTCTATTGTTATTAATGGATTGAGAAGGGGGTTATTTACATCATCACAAGGTGTGAAGCAAGGCGACCCTCTGTCACCTTCCTTGTTTATCATAGCTGCAGAAGTATTGTCCAGATCCTTGAATAAGCTTCATTCTGATCAAGATTTCACCCCATTTCACATGAATCAATGATGCCCTCCAATCAACCAATTAGCTTATGCGGATGATATTGTGATTTTCAATGCTGGCAACAACAAATCAGTCAGATTGATTATGCAACAAGTAAGCAATTATGAGAGAGCCTCAGGGAAAAAGGTTAATGGAGACAAAAGCTTCTTTCTCACAGATCTGAAAGCTAGAGTTCAAAGGATCAACACGATGAGAACAACCACGGGCTTCATGGAAAAGGCTTTCCCTTTAACTACCTAAGATGCCCCTTATATATGGGAAAACTCTCTTATTTTGATCCGATGGTGAGTAAAGTGGCTAAGCGATCGAATGGGTGGCAGGGCAGACTCCTTACTTGTGGGGTTAAAATTATTCTTATTAAAAGCATCCTCAAATCTCTACCTATCTACACTCTTTCTACTATGAGTCCTCCAAAGGGAACCCTAAATTTGATTGAAAAATATTTGGCTAGGTTCTTCTAGGGCACTTCAGCGGATAAAAAGAAGTATCACTGGAGTGCTTGGAGGATCATGTTCCTACCCAAAGAAGAAGGTGGCATTGGCATAAGATCTACGGAGGATATTAGTAATACTTTAGCCATGAAGAGGTGGTGGAGCAGAACTCAGAACACTCTTTGGGCAACCCACCTTAGAGCTAAATATTGCATCAGATCTCACCCTGTGACAAAAAAGTAGGCATCAGGTAACTCTCATGCTTGGAAACATATGACCCAAATCAGGCAGAAAGTAGAAGAAAACATGATTTGGAACATTAATTAGGGAAATAGAAGCTTCTTGTGGGATAACTGGTCGGGAAAATGGGCGTTAGCAAAAAAATTCCAAAATAGCAAGAAGAGTAAAAATACTAATGTTATGGAATTCATTCAAGAGGGCGGCTGGAATATGAACAAACTTATCAACACTCTCAATGCATAGTTTGTTTTACACATCAGTGCTATAGATATTGGAGATAAGAGTCAAGAAGTCTATACATTATGGGAAGCCACTGCAGACGGCCAATATTCCAACAAAAGCGCCTGTCATACAACTAGGAATAGAAAATCGAAGAATCCAGATCTTCACCACATGTGGCTCGGTTGCATTCCCTTCAAAATCTCCTTCTTGGCCTGGAGACTATATCTTGGTAAGCTCCCTTTTGACGATGTTATTATAATTTTGGTAACCATGTTGTTTCCAGATGCATGTGTTGCAAAAATCCAAAGGAAGACTCAATGCAACATATCTTCATAGAAGGAGAAGCGGCGCAAAGACTATGGAAAGCTTTTGGAGCCCCCCTGGGCATCAAACATGAAAACTGGAGCATTAGGAGAACTTTTACAAACTGGTGGGAAGCAATGTCTAAGAACAACATTCATGAATTCATTCTTCGAGCAGTCCCTTTGGTCGTGTGTTGGGAAATATGGAGAAGCTAGAGTGCGTGCAGATATAGTGAATAGAATAAATTTCAAGTGAGAAGTATGGAAATGCACATAAACTGGACCATACAAGCGGCTCTACAAATGGCATTACCAAGAATCAGTAAAATAGAGTTATGTCCGAGGCTCTGTGAAATGATTGAAAGATGAAGACCAACCTTCAGAGTGATACAAATTAGTTGGAAGAAACCTTCTCCCGGAAAGATTAAAGTACATACAGATGGAATATATTTCAAGGAAACAAGTAAAGCAGGAATAGGGGGAATAGCCAAAGATGAACAAGGCAAATTAATCATGGCCTTCTCCTTACTTGTTCAATGTAAGACTAATAACACTCCTGAGGCTCTGGCTGCTAAAAAAGGAATCCAATGGGCTGTCCGTCAAGGGTACAACAATATTGAATTGGAGTTGGACACACAGATTATTGCCAACACATTGATACAAGGCAACAAAAACAATCTCAAACTTAAGAAGCTCGTCGAAGATATCAGATAGATTCTTACCCAAGTGAGGTTAATATTGTTCACTGCTACAGGGAAGCAAATCAAGTAGCCAACGGGCTTGCCAAAAACGTTGTTATGTCGGGAGAAAGTTCCTTCTTTTACTATTTCCAACACCTTCCAGGAAAAGTAAAAGGGCATTTTCAACTAGATAGATGGCAATTGCCTAGCTTTAGGAAAAGGTACGACAAAGCTAATTTCTTTGTAAGTTGATTATTTTGTTAGTTGAACATGAGTCGGATGTAAATATTTGTAACCCCTCCTATGTACGTTTTGGTACATGGTAGGAGTCTCGCCAACAAGGTACCACAAGACCATGATAGTAAGGTGTGAAAATCTGAGTAGTATTTTTAATAATTTGAGATAATTTTTAATTGTGTGGGTAACTGATTAATTACCGGGTAACAGGATATTACCTAATTAATTAGTGGATAAAGATTTAAAATCCCCCAACCCCTACGTGGAAACAAGCCACTTTCTAATCAAATGACTCTTAGCCATTTTAGGTTAGGTGGCACCATAATAGGTTAGTTACAATACACTTCAATTCTAAGCCACCTAATATATTACTTACAAGATACTTACAAACTAAGACTTTCAACACAACACTTGAAGACACTCACTACAACACAAACAGAAGTTAATCTTTGCACCTTAGCCAACGTGATTCTTATTAATTTCCTTCCACTGTTTTTTATTAAATGGTCAAACAAGGATTCTCGTCAACAATCTTCAATTTCAACATGTTAGTATAAATTTCAATTTTGATCTTGGTATATCGTACAATATACTAATCCAAATATGATTAAAGCTTCAAGTATTTGGATCGGTTGGTAATTGTACTCGACAAGAATTGCATAAGCTCATGATTGCTTCCTTTAAAGTGTCAAAATAATTCGATATTAATTCCAAGTTATCTGTCTCTCTTTGGTTGTAGAATTAATTGGAATAGTTCTTGGAAATACAATGCATCCTAGCTAGCTATATCCCAATTTGATTACCGAAGTCCAGTTCACATTCAATCATTCATATGTGGTGTCTGATCAAATCATGTAACATTCATGCGTTATTTGCAAAGAATTAGGTTGGATAACACCACAATTATAAGAGATGTATGTTCTAAGTACCGGATGAATTCCCAAATGAATTCATATGAAATTTCATAATGCTACAGCAGTGTGAGATGCAATTCTAAGGAAGCACGGTACAATCTTTCTAAAAAATATCATACGGATTTTCCCCTAATTCGGTCCGCCGTTACGTGTTGTCGCTATTGACGTATGTTAGAGGGATTTTCAAGAGAATCGACTCAGTATGTTAAGGCTATCCCTTCTTTCTTTTGGCATGATCCATACGATACAAACGAAACGAGCAAATATATAACTTCCATAAATGACTCTATTCGTAGAAAGGCTAGAGATGCCTATGTTCTTGATTCTCCATGTGTCCTATTATTTTATCACCTATTCATGGGTCTCAGAAAATACGTAAGTTGATAAAGTTTATTTGATGACATTAATCAAAGGTATAATGGTCGTATGACATTCAGAGAGATTTTATTGACGTACTTCTCATGCACTGCATTCATTCATACATGTACATTGACTCATGACCATATGGTGCTATATACGCGTATATATGTATATGGGATATGGGAAAAGGCTACGGCGTTATATACGCACCACCACCTGATCAACTGGTATACGTTGATGATTTTTCCCACAGTGGTCGAGATGATATGATTGGATGAACTCAGAGGCTTAATGATGTTATGAACACATGTACCTATACACGACATGACATTCATATGCATATGCATGACACTATGATTATTTCATGACTTACAGAGTTATTCAGACTTACATGCCGAGTCTTTTACTCCATGTTTCTCTCATGTTTATTAGTTAATGATTTTCATTCCTTACATACTCGGTACATTATTTGTACTGATGTCACTTTTTTCTGGGGACGCTGTGTTTCATGCCCGCAGGTCCCGATAGACAGGTCGAGAGCCCTCCAAGTAGGCTATCAGCTCAGCGAAAGATGTTCGTACGCTCCATTTGCTTCGGAGTTGCTTGTTTGGTTAGTATGGTTTAGACGTGTATTGTTTTGTATGGTGGGACTCTGTCCCGACCTTTATGAAAATTATGTATTCTTAGAGGCTTGTAGACAGATGTCATGTACGTAAAAGATTGTATGGACTTGTCAGCCTATGTTCAGTATACGAGTGGTTATTTTGGTCTTATAGGACCATATGTCTTATGTATAAGTTGGTATCACAATGTTGTATTCTACTTTTCTCACGACATCCTTTCGACTCGGTTATCTAAGATAATACGACATGTAAAGATATGTTATGCTGGTACTCGGTTGAGTAAGATATTGGGTGCTCGTCGCGACTCATCAATTTAGGTCGTGACAAAAGTGGTATCAGAGCAGTTCTGTCCTAGGGAACCTACAAGCTGTGTCTAGTAGAGTCTTACTTATGGGTGTGTCGTGCACCACATTTATAAGCAGGAGGCTACATGGAATTTAGGACGGTCACTCTTTCTTCTTACTCTAGATCATGTGGTAGAGCTCAGTTGTAATAAATCAATTTCCTAAACTCTATCTTATTCATAATACGACGATGCCTACATTTAGAAAGACGGTTCGTGAGGGATTGAATGCAGCTTTAGAAGAGTCAGAGGGTCCCCCCTAAAGTACTACAATAAAAGACTAGCTGAGGAAATAAGGAAGAAGGCTTCAACCTAAACATAGTAACTTGAAGAAGAAATGGTCATGTAAAACCAGTCTCACAACAACATTGTATGCACTCCATAAGAAAGTGGCACCTACCGTAGCTAATGAATGGGAAGTAAAATCAGAAGTGGTGATAGATGAAGAATGATGTTTGGGAAAAAAGAGGGGATTTCATGAATTGTACTGGATTAAAATACCTATGTAATGTGAACCACATTGGAATGCTATGAAATACGGTTATGGCAATATAGTATCGCCCCCAGGTGGATTAGGAAAATCACTTCAAATATTCCTTGACGCGACTTGAACCCTAGCGGCAGTGATACATAAAAGGTAAAGTTATCAATTGTATATTATAGATTAATATTGAGGTGAATCAACAATGGATGGATAAAAGTTATAAAGTATGAGATGAGATTAGGCCATTATTCCTAAGATGAACAGTAAGGAGGAAGCATTAAAGGACTTAGACTTATACATATATGATAAGTAGCAAAAGAGTAACCTGGAGTTTGGTAGCAGACCTCAGTAACAATAAATCAAGATAATAGTTATGGTATAGTCTTGGCCCAAGAAATTGAATGGTTTTGAAGATTGACAAAGGAACTCAGAAATAAATCAGGTCCATCACTGGCAGACATATGCACAAGCAGCGTTAAAGGCATGTGAGGTGCACATGCAAGAATAAACGAAATTTGGTAAAATAAGAGATATCTCCTGATCCAAAAGATTGCAAAATTATAAGGAGAAGGACTCATTATTCAGCAAGAATAGAATCAAAGATAAGGAAGGATTTGAGGAGTTGAGATTAACTAGAACTCCTCCACCAATGAAGAGTAGCATTAGAACTCTAGTTAATCTTTTGTCTACTAATCCTATATATTGCATATTGTTCTTACTGTACAGGTACACACAAAAGCAGAAGTTAAGCAAGAATTGAGAGCAAAAAAGCGAGGCAATTTTTCAAGGAGATTTTAATTTGTACTTTTTCAGCTTTATCTAGAAGCATCTGTAATAGGTACCGCTACCAGATAATAGGCATATTGTATAGTAACGGTTGTATAGCCGTTGCAATAGATCATCTATGGAAACGGTTACAGCCGTAGCATTAGCCTTTCCACCCTATTGAGACAGTTCCAAGAGAAAATCATTACAATAGCACAATAACCGTTGCAGTAGATCAATCTACAGCAACGATACAGTAACCGTTCCAATTTATTCATTTGTGGCAACAGTTATTTGGAATAATAGGCTATTGTGATGGTTTCATTAAATATTTCCCTATTTTAATTTTATTAAACTTGATTTTACCTTCTTTTTTTCCCCGTTCCTAGTCCTTTTCCTTATTCCTCTAATGCGTCTCTTAAACTTAGACATATCCATTCCCTTCTCTTATCCTCGACCCTTTGAACCCTAACCCCTTCGGCGAGTCACCAGGCAGTCCGTCAAGGCTCCAACAAAGGCTACCGAATTGCTTCTCTAGTATACAAAGCTCACGCATAGCCTAGGGTAAGTAATTTAACGGCAACGACAAGGATTTAGCATTTGGATCTGTTAGTAATCTGTATTGCTGTAAAATAAAATAATAAATTTTCTGAAAATACAGAAACAGTGAGAAACCTCACAAGCGCGGGCTTAGCGCGTGGGATTTACCTGAAACAGTAAGAAACCTAACTAGCGCGACCACTAGCGCGTGCTGAGCGCGGGCGCGCTAGTCAAGGCGTCCTCAGCTTCTCTTCTGAAAAAAAATAATACAAGAATAAACCGAGCCCACTGAATACACAGTATCTCCTTAAGTAAATTATTCCCCTCAAGTACCCGAGGTTTTGGAATATATTCTCCCTGGATAGAACGATTTAACTCACCAGCGTATCGGTACCAAAAACTCCGGTGATCGGCGAACCACTTGATGGTCGTAAAACACACTATATATTTTTGTGCAGAAGAAGAAGAAGAAGATCATTCAAGGCATATTTATAGCCAATTTTGTACTGTTTCTAAAAAGGTTTTGCAACTTTTCAGAACTTCTGAAAAGGTTTTGCAACCTTTCAGAACAGCCATAGTTGTTGGAACAGGTGTGAATATGGCGGGAAAATTAAAAACGGATTTAAAATAATCCGTGAACGAAAAACGAACCGGACCTTTGTCTAAAAATATTAATCAATCAATCTATATTTGACCGAATCCGAATCCGAATCTGAATCCGAGACGAGCAAGCGACGACGACGACGGGCGAGGCTTGCCTTCTTCTCAACTCTTAAGAGCTAGAAGAAGAGCTTCTCTATATATACACATAGATTTTCTTTCCTTCTTCCAATGAGGGACAAAGTGCACTAATTCAAAATTTCACTTCCCTCCATTTCCTTTACCACCATTTTCCATTCACTTTCTTTAAGCTACACCAAGCTTAAAATTAAGCTACACTAAGCTTAAAGACCAACAATCCCCCACATGAATGGGGAATGGCTATAAAATAAAGGAATGCACGGACGTGTGTGTGTTTTACATGCAAGAATTAATTGCATCTGGATAAGTAGGTTTCCCTTTGAACTTTCCGTAGTGAACTTATATCGGATATACTCGGTCAATCGGTAGATTTGATATCTTTGAACCGTCGAGCTTTGTTGTATACCTAGACAAAATAAGTCACACAATCAATCCTTTACCATCTATGGTTCTCACGGTTGTGTTCGTTTCAGCCATGAACACCGCCTGGTTTCATGGGTGTTTAGAGAATGGGCCTTTAATTTCATTCCCCTGAAGCGACTTACACTTCACACTCACATAGGTGATTTATAAATGTGTAATCCTAAAGACACACTATCTGGTCATATCATTCTAGACTTAGAAAATCATTAAAAAGCTTTAAGCTTTATTGACTCATCAAAAAGCCTTAATGCTTTACCTTGATTTCTAAACATTGTCTTTATCACCAGAATGGGTTGAGTTATTTGATAATGTTGAACCGTCATTCATGACTTTGTTTGATCTCTATGAACTTAGCTCTTGGGATCTCCAGTCTGCTATGTAGATTTACGCCATGATGACTTGTCCTAGGCCTTAACCCCATTCCCTTTTATGATCTTTCAACTGTCTCTCTAGATAGGCCTTTTGTAAGTGGATCCGGTTATCTCTTGACTTTACGTATTCAATTATGATAACACCACTAAAGAGTAGTTGTCTAACTGTATTATGTCTCCGTCGTATATGACGAGATTTTCCGTTATACATAACGCTCCCTGCCCTCCCTATTGCCGATTGACTATCACAATGTATACAAATAGGTGCCAAAGGTTTGGGCCAAAATGGAATATCTTCCAAGAAATTCCGAGCCATTCAGCTTCTTCACCGGCCTTATCTAAAGCTATGAATTCAGATTCCACTGTAGAACGGGCGATGCACGTTTGTTTGGATGATTTCCAAGACACTGCTCCACCCCCAATTGTGAATATATATCCACTCGTGGATTTAACTTCAGATGATCCGGTGATCCAATTTGCATCACTATATCCCTCGATAACGAAGGGATATTTGTTATAATGCAAAGCATAATTTTGGGTATGTTTTAGATACCCCAAAACTCATTTCATTGCCATCCAATGTATTTGATTGGGATTACTTGTAAATTGACTCAGTTTGGTAATAGCACATGCTATATCTGGTCGCGTACAATTCATTATATACATCAAACTTCCCAATACTCTTGCATAGTCTAGTTGTGAGTCACTTTCATCTTCATTATTTTGAAGTGCATAACTCACGTCAATTGGAGTCTTGGTGTCACGCCCCAAAATCCCACCATCGGTCTGTGATGACATCTAACGTTGAACCCGATAGACAAGTCAACGTCTATAGTTAAACTAGCATAACAACATCGATTTAACAGAATACGCTAAAACAGTTCACAATTTAACAGTGGAAATAAATATGGTTCCAAAACTAAGTAAAGACAACATAATACAACGACGCAGAAATTTCCCAAAACCTGGAGTCACAAACTCACAAACTGTCTATAAGAGTGCTAAATACAAAGTCTGAAAGGAAATACATGACTGTCTCTGAGACTAGAGGAAAAACAAGACAGAAACGAAGACATAGGGATGGGAGAGACGCCAAGGCCCACGAACGCCAGCGGGTATACCTTGAAGCCTCTAGGATAAGCTCAAAGACACACCCACTAATGATGTCCACTGGGTCCGGCTGCGTAATCTGCACAACATAAAGAAGTACAGGTGTAGCCTCAGTACAACCGACCCCATGTACTGGTAAGTTCCTAGCCTAACCTCGGCGAAGTAGTGACGAGGCTACAACCAGACTACCAAGTAAACCTGTGCAGTTCAAATATATATATATATATATATATATATATATATATATATATATATATATATATATATACACACAACGGAAAAGAAATACAGGAAATAATCAACCAATAAAGGAAGGGGAACATGCTGTGGGGAGATAACAGTTTCATATAAGAAATTTCAAATAAAGAAAGGAACAACAAGGCCAGAATATCAATAAGGATCATAAATAACAACTTGCACGGCATCACCCTTCGTGCTTTTACTCTCGTCCTCACCATGCAATGTATAATGTAATCAATGTAAACCATGGCACGGCATCACCCTTCGTTCTTTTACTCTCGTCCTCACTATGCAATATATAATGTA